>JACXGI010017352.1:0-14651 GCA_016801175.1 Esox masquinongy
AAAATGTCAGGAAAATCCTACTAGAACAGCTGAACTTTATTTGTGATTAATCAGAGTCACTTTAAATGATGGCAGGTGTGTAATGACTTCTATTTAACATGAGTTTGAATGTGATTGGTTAATTCTGAACACAGCCACATCCCCAGTTATAAGAGGGTGTGCAACCAGGTTATTGTAAGGTTTTTATTTTTCATTTTCCCCCTCGAAGATTTCAGTTTGTTTTTCAACTGAATTGTTCACATTATAGGTCACATTAAAAGTGGAAAAAATTCTGACATGATTTATCTTTGTCTCATTCTTTTATATAACAAAAACCTGGCATTTTAACAGGGGTGTGTAGACTTTTTATATCCACTGTATATACATATTTTCCTTTCTCAAGCAAATAAAGTTTGACTGTCCAAGGTGAATTTCAAAGACAAAATAGGTAACTTGCTTTTTAGCTAGCGAATACTAACTTTTGTTTAATGTGATGTATACACTTACTCTTCCCGAAAGAACCACGTGGATTGATACAATTGTGAACAAAACTGACCGGTAAACACAGGAAGTACCCATTTATTTGAAATGAGAATTATATCGAATTATTCAATTATATCGCGAAAATTAAAACTTTAGCATCATCATGCTGTATGAGGTAAACAAAACCACTTCTTAATTTGGAGTGTTTTAGAGTAGTTTTCTGCTTGCAATGCAGCTTTGCGATAGCGGTATGTACTGTTTCCATTCATGAATTTGTACGATGCTAATAACGCTAATTACTGAATGAGACAGAGCTGAATAATGAATTGTTTTAAAAAATGACTCTATGTGCCTGAAGGAACAATTCGGGTTAAGGGGACTGTCACCGAAATAGGATTTTTGGACGAATTATCCCTTTAAAAGGGAGATTTTCTATTTTGGAAAGGTAGAATCATATGGCTTTGAGAACTTTCAAATAATCTACTGAAATAATTTATTTTAGCTGAATTTCATTCATGTAACGGTTCCCAGTGGTTTCCATTTGGTTATTAGTAAATTAATTTTCTGGGAGCATTATGTCCATGGATTACGCAGTGTCAGCAAATTTGCTGTGTATGTAGAGGTAACTGCACCACATTTCCAAAACGGGTGCATAACTCTTCTTCAGAAAACAGTCATGTGACACTTTCTTTCCCATAGCAACAGTTCACAGTTAGGGATATCTAAAATTTTATGGGAACTCAGCTCCCCCTAGGCCTAATTTAAACCTATGTGCTTCGGGCCCAATATAACCCCTTTAAGACAAATCCTGCCATTTCATGTAAAATAAGCAAGTGCTTGAAATTAAATAGAAAATATAGGTTTAAAACATTGTTTGTCAGAGTTAAGTACTTGAAAAAAAATGCTTTAAACATTGTATTAACTTTTTTAAAGTTCAGTCGACAGTTTCCACAGCTGCATCAACTTGGTGTTACACATTGATGAGGTGAGTTTTCCTTTTCACTATGTAAAGCACATTGGGTGTCTAGAAGGCTGTAATAAATTCAAAATATAATCATAACATCAACCTTGTATTTGTTGCATGTGCAGGGTTTTTTCTGGACCATAAGGGGCTTCGGTGATTGGTGTGGTCAAGGGCGTGCCAGGAGGTGTGGCCAGGGGAGTGGGTATAGGCAATGTCAGCCTGATACCCCACAGAATTTATGAATTTTAGAGGCCCCTCCCAATCTTCAGAATATTTAAGAATTTTGGGGGAAATTTTATAACTTTCATCCCAAGGAGCTAATAGAAATATTTGTAATTGTAAAGCAGCTTTCCTGCAATTCTAAACATTTTCAAGAAAAAGCTAAGAACACATGCACTGCAGACATTGCACACACATCCAGCATTTTAGAATCATCTTTCCTATGTAATTATTGTTAAAAAAAAGACCCCATGTCCTATGATATCATTTACATTTACATCATTCAGCAGATCCTGATTTATGACAGCTGTAATGTCATAAATCATTTCTCAATTTGTCATAATTCAGTGTAAAATGTGAAAAAACTGGAATGGATTGATCAAGTGATATTCACTACAAAACTACCTGCGTAGCAATCAGTGCCCATCCTGAGTGGCCCACCCAGGCAGTAAGTCCAAAAGGTTACTCATTGAGATTGTTACTCAGTTGAAAGCCCACCGAACCACTGGGCAGAGGTGCACACATTTTCCACCTCTCACAGTGTAGGCTAATGTATATCAAAGCAGTAGTCTGTTATGCTAGATTGTTACTGATTCATATGAAATTATACCAAACTAGTGGACATGTAAATCAAATTCTCCATTTAGCTGATTGATTGTTGTTCTTTGGTCTGTGTGTTTTAGCTCTAAACCCAATTCTGAACTAGCAAGGGCTAGGTTGTATCTGAAGGGCTCGGCTGTAGCTGAAGGGCTCGGCTGTAGCTGAAGGGGTCGACTGTAGCTAAAGGGCTATACTGTAGCTAAAGGGCTAGCCTGTAGCCGAAGGGCTAGGCTATAGCCGAAGGGCTAGGCTGTAGGTGAAGGGCTGGGCTGTAGCTGAAGGGCTAGGCTGTAGCTGAAGCGTACTAAAAATGTTTTTAGAGTAGTGTTTTTATTTGTTAAGCCTGGCATTAATGCAATTTGTCAATTTTCTTATTAGGCAGGAAAAAACATTTATGAGGCCCGTTTTAAGAGTATTCTGTGGGGGAAAATATCCCTAATGTTTAGCAGAGTTAATTAATGTATGATAGAGCAACATCAAGTGATGATTCTTTGTCTCATTTGCAGATCCATTTCATCCAGTAGTCCATTAGTTAAAAGTGAGCAGGTTTACTATAAAATATATGTTAATACAGTGCAAGTATGAAAGCTGTTTTAAACTGGTTGCAATCCATTTGTCATTTGACATTTCTTTAGCCATAATATGATCATCACTTGGCTACCTTGCCTCTTGTTTTTACAGATGGAGCCAAAGCGAGGTACCATCATATTTGTACTCCTACCCAGCCACTAAAGGAAGTAGCCGAGTGTTACGAACCCTGTGGCTCTAGCAGTCTAGGGTGGATGGTACAGAGACCCGTAACATAAAACTCATGCAAAGTGGTGTAGTGTACAGGAACAGTGAGAACAAACAACACAGACAACCAAAGCTACCGTCAAACATAAAACGTTTATTATAAAAACACAGTAAAGGGGGTAGGGAAAAGGGGCTGAGCTGGACCCAAGAAATGAAATAATAATGGTCAAACACCCCTAAACTAAACTTTCCTGCCTCAAGAACCGCTTAGCTAACTACTAACCAATACAAAAATACAGTGGGTGGTCCGCTCAGTTCTAACTAGTGTTTTTAGACAAAGTTTTCCTATGGGTTGTATATGCCCAAGGGCGACTTGCTAAAAACCCCTTTTCCCAGGGACACAGGGACAAACAAAAACACACAGGTTGAACAAGGACTAAACAGCACACAGCAAACAATTGACTAGACAACACCAAACAAAACACCACAGCACTTCAGATGCTGAAAACAAGATAAGGCAAAAAGGACCCAAAACAAGCAGAAACTAAAGATGGCTACAATAAAGCCCTGGCAGAGCATCACCAGGGAAGACAGCAGGGAAGATGGTAATGTCTATGGCTTGCAGATTTCAGGCAAACAAAACATGCAAAGGATATTTAAAGGTAAAGTAAAAAACATGACTGCATTATTGTACATAATGTGAACCCGTCCAAATCCATTTGATACCCTGAAATGTGGGCAGGATGTAAAAAAAACATGCTGATATTTCTAAATGGTTCATCTGAAATGGATGAATATACACAGAAATTAAAGCTGATAATGGATTTTTACCAAATAACCGGATTGCACGTTTTGTCACAGTACTGTTTTGAACATTCGTTTTAGGGAGGTGATGAAGATTAGGTCTGAAGTGCATTACTATGCTTTCAAAATATGATGGCAAACATTTTGTGGCCTTTTGTTGTAATTTTGATGTCACCATATTGATTTTAGGTGCAGTATAATGTAAACTTGATAATATTGAGGGGAGTACACCAAAATGTACTTAGTTAATCTTAGTATTGCTCGTTATAACTAATGACAACATAGTCATATGTCAAAGTACATGTACAATATCCATCCCCTGGACCAATCAGGAACTAAACAAAACATTTAGGAGACCATGACAAAATGTCGTGGGGACATTAGTGGACATTGTGTGAGGCCTCAGAACTTTCTTGCTGCTTTGCTTTTTGTTGCTGGGGTCTTCCACATCTGAGCAACATTAAAAATATTCTTAATGCAATCTTCAATCTACTCAAGATGGCTCAATCTTTAATGCCAAATGCGGTAAGAGGACTACTACAAATCTGTCCACACTACCTCCGTTCTCATCTCAATGTATCTCACCTTACTGATGACGGTGCAACCATTTTCCAGAAACCTCTAGCTCCACCATCCAAACAATGTAGATCCGTACCCATCAAAATCCTTCTGTGATGTAGAAACATCAGTATCATTACATCATCCCTGAACCATCAACATCTCCGTCGCTCTTCAGCGTAGTGAGACAGCTTTACCCCTACACCAAGAGCACTCACACAATCAGTGTCCTGCTGCTTCTCCCCTTCTGACCATTACACCACCCCATCCTCCAGCTACCTCATCTATGTCGTTCTCTTTTAATTAAACCTAAATTGTACGCTGAAGGTGCATTCTGTAACCGAAAAACATCCCCTGGCTTCAGAAAGGGAACAGTTACTTCTCTAAAAATGTAGCCTTCATTAATATAAATCCAAAAATCTTGTTTGGCTTGACAGAAACACAGAACCATACGTACGCATACTAATGACCTTGGCTTGACTAGGTGCGTGCTTGTTTTCTCATAGGTGTGCGTCTGTGTGTGTAGTTTGGTCTGACAGGGGCCGGTAGTGGTGGAGTTGTTTCTCGGTGGGGGGGAGGGGTTGTCCTCTGTTGTCCACATGAAGCTAAAGGAATGGAGCCGGACCCCCCTCCATCTGTCTGATCCATCGGCACCGGCCTTCACTCCCAAACCCCATCTCTGCCGCCACCTTTCAAAAGGAACAGTTGGCAAACGGGCGCCTGTTAAACAGCCTCCCCAACATGCCGACGGCCCGCTCACCTCCGACGCCGTTAAAAAAGGAGGGAGAGAAAGAGAGAGTGAGAGAAGAGGGAAATGAAGGAACGTAGCCCTATTCCAATTGTAAAAGGGTTTAACAACACACACACACTCGCTGTCTCTCTCTCTTTCTTACACACAGCTAATAAACAGAGCGGGAACCGCTGCCATTCATTGGCCATGGCATTAGACAATGCTGGTGGCTTTGACCATGTCTTTGACCTGAATAGGACCAGTTTGATTGGTTTGGTTTCACCAAACGTTTCTGTCACTGAGACACTGTTTCTGTTCTATTTAAACCTTAATTTGATCAGGTAGTCCAGATGAGGTTAAGCTGTTAAGTATATAGCTTGAAAGTATGTGTCGAAAGCCTCCATATAATTGCAAGCATTTCTGTGGTTTTATTTTTTGGAAGGGATGCACTTTTTGTTAAATACGCTTGTTCATCTGTGACTGCTTGTTGATTGTTGTTAGTTGTTTTTTGGGCATTGAGTAAACAATCAGTGTCACCGATTTGTCATCAGCAGCTAATTCTGAACAGTTTGGAACTGTTTTTGATAATCTACAAATGCTTTGAATCGCAGCTTCAGTGGCAGCTTTCATGATTTAAACCCTCCCGTCTTGATACCAGAAAGGAAACAACAGCTTTGCTCCAAACTACTCTTTGTATACATGCCAAGATGCTTAGTGATTGGTTGGATAGGAACCGTCGTCAGCAACAACAACAACAACGACTTCAGTGAAGGAAATTTGGGGGAAGAGAAAAGGGCTGTTTTTGGTGGTACTTGTTTTCTTTTGGGTATCTTAATCTGAAAAACAACCTGAAAGCACTGTCCTTTCATTTTTACTTTAAAATGCTGAGAATAAGATCATTTTAGCCTCAAACACCTTTTAGCCTCAAGGACCTAGCAAGGCACCAGTCAAAAGGGGTTGAAAACCCAGCAGATTATGTTTGTGTTTTTGCTGTCTTACAGAGGAGCGAATGTCCCCACTATGATAGAAAAACAAGGAAAATCGTGACAACATTTGGCTGGTAATCTGTTTGAATAGAAGCATATCAGACTTTGGGTTAAGTTCAGGATTAGAATCAAGCTTAGAATAACGGTAAAACGTGTGTTTGTATTGTTATTAAGGTGTGTGTGTGTGTGTGTGTGTGTTTCCTGCCTTGCATACCACAGTTTTTGTGTAATGAGATATCTTCAACAGCTGCAGAGTGATTAAGGAAGATGAATAGACAAGCAAGACAACACTAAGTATGATAGACAAATGTATAGATACAGTGAGGTATAGACAGTAAGATGGCATCATGACAATGATAGACATGGAGACATTGAGTTACAGATAGTAAGATGACATCATGACAATGATAGACATGGAGACATTGAGGTACAGACAGTAAGATGTCATCTTAGGAATGGTAGACATGCAAATACACATTGGATGAAGAGATAAGCTGGAAGAGACAGAGGGAGAGAGCAAATAGAAAAAGTGTGACTGAGTGGTACATAATAGAAAAATACAGAAAAAACAAAAAACAGGTCAATCGTGATAGGAAAAGATGAGAAAAGAAGGAACAGTTGGCATTGTGGAGGCTGGAGGTCAGAGATGTTGGCGTTTGGAGGCCAGAGAACGGGAAAGGTGGCTTTAGGAGGACAGAGGACAGAAGGTGGAGTTAGCAGGCTGGAGGACAGAGAAGTTGTCATAAGGAGGTCTGAGGACTGAAAAAGAGGTGCTAGGAGGCAGGAGAGAGAAGTTGATGTTGGGACACCAGAGTACAGAGAAGAAGGCATAAGGAAGCCTGAGGACAGAGAACATCGCATTAGGGAAAGCAGCTGAAGAAAGCCAGTGCTGCAGTCCAACAAGGCAGCAATGTTGCACTGTGACTGATTGTCTGGTTTACTGGTGCCCCCCCAACCTCTTTTGTTAAAGGGATGATGTCATGCCTTCTGAAACTCATGGGGGGCCAAGGACGGGGCCGAGGGGGATTCCGCTGGTTCCTTTTAAGTTTAGCAGGGGAGAGTTGTTTCCCTGACCAGCGGAGACAAGCAGAGGGGCAGGGGGCTCAGTGCAGGACCCCTACAGGAGCGGCCACATTAGGCACGCTCCGGCCACACCATCAAAGCCTGCCGCATGCCGTAGACACACACACACACAGATGCACACACACACACACACACGGATGCACACGCTCACACACATGCACTTAACTCAAAGGACCGCGAACACACTCAATTAACACAAATGCATACCTAACTAGTTAGAGATCTAGCCTGAAATAACACAGTCATATATAGCGGTCCCTCCAGGATTTCATAATATATGTTTGTGTGATATCTGCATTGAAAAAATTCTTGCACGCACACATGATAGACAGCTGTTGGTCTGAGCATGTCTCTGGAGCCACTGAGCTGGAGAAGCATGTGTCAGGTCGTTGTAATTCATTCAGCGGTTCAAAGAAAACATAAGAACAAAGTACAGTCATTCGTAAACAATGAATCACAAACTGCACGTCACTACCAGAGATATCCCTGCTATCGCATTGGTTACATTGATCTGCCACTTCTGTTGTGGCTGGACATTCTTCTCCAATGCTTTAGTGATTTAATGTGATATTCTCTTTTGTTCCAGCACACTTTCACACCGATTGCTATAGAAATCACTTTTTCAATCACATTTTCATGTAAAACAATTAGAAATGTGTTTCTGCAGTACTTTTTTGTGCTATCATCAGTTTGAATTGAAAACACTTTTAATTGGACTTTTATGCTATGCAAGTGTGGTAATAGGTAAAAATGTATTAACTTTGCATTGGAGTATGCACTTCCAGATTCCCAAAAAACTGGGATGGATGCAAGGATGCAGATATACACACATTTACATGCAAACACAGAAACACACAGACACATACCATTGAATTCACACACAAACTGTGGTCCCTAGTTTTGTTCTTGACCAAATATGTGTGTGTTTGTTTGTTTGTGTGTGTGTGTGTGGCTCAAAAAGATACACAAAATGACCACACTTACCATGAGATACAGTCATTCATTGACACACACACACACACACACACACAGAAATTGACGCACACACATTCCAGCAGATTTACTCATCCCACCCATTCACTCGCACACACACTTCAATGGTGCTCCCCTGGCTCTGTTATTGTTTTGAAAATATGATTGCTCTGACGGATAGAGTGATGATCTGAGAGGGGCTGGCGCGAGTGGCAGGCTCCTCTATTGTTCTAAGTCAGTGTGGTGCTGTGTCCATATCTATAGAAACCAAGCCAGACTGGGAAGGCATGCTTTCATCTCAGCATTCGGCTCACACTGGCAATAAGGGCTCAGATAAATCTCTTAACACTTACACACACAACCACAAGCGCACACAGGCTCACACACACAGCTGGGTCACACACATACAGTACATATGTACACACACACACGCAAACACAAGTGCAGAGTTACATACATACACATAAACACACATTTTAACAGATTAAAGTTGGCCTTCATGCGCGCACACAGACATCACAGACTTTTTGGTTTTGGCCGCCATATATTCCATGCAGACATCTTTTAACATTTGTCTAATTTAAATTCCATTATCATCATTGGCTGCCAATTCTCCAATTGAATCATTCTGTCAATGAAAGGGAAAAGTGAATTCAGACACCATCTAATCTGTGTGTTGTATAACTTTGTCATGTAATCCGTGAAATGCTACTTTGCCTGTTTCAGGAAAAACTCTTTTACCGCACAAAATAATTGAGTGTGTGCCTGTTTCTGTGTGTTTGTGCACTCTCACTCCTGGCTGCATGTGTTTGTGTGTGTGTGTGTGTGTGTGTGTGTGTGTGTGCGTGTGTCTGCCGAAACAATCACAGGAGCAATGTTTTGTCACTCAGCCGTCAGCTGGGCTGAAAGAATGACCATGTGTGTATGTGTTAAGCAGTCCTTCAGAAAGCCATCCTTGTTTGGCCACTCAAAATATTTGTCCAGGATTAAGAGTGGGCCCTGGCGTCTTGGTCCTGGGCAGACTAACCAGTAGACCCAACTGGCCCTGTGAGACATGCACATGTAACACAGGATCACAATGTTGAGCGTAAACATTCACAGTGTCTTCACACATTCCTGACTAGATAATCTCTCTCTCTCTCACACACACACACATTAGTATGTGCATACACACTCAATTTGCACACAAACATGCCTGTACACGCAAGCACCCACTACGCACACACACACATATGTTTATTTAGCTATCTAAATGGGGACACCGAAGTGCTTTGATTGCCCTCAAAAAAATCCAACATTTTTTTATCCTTACAACCCTAAACTTATCCTCAATAATCTTACATTACTGCATGAACTTAACCTAACCCTAATGCCTCACCCTAAACCTTACCAGTAATGTCTAACCCTGAAACTATGTTGTAAACCCCAATTATAACTTTTGCCCTTTTTCAAAATGAGGACAGGGAAAATGTCCCCATTATTCAGCTTTTTCTGATTTAACCACAGTTTGGGGACATTTTTGTTCTTGTTATATTGTTAAGTCAGAAACACACACACCAGGTCTGTGTACCTATCAACAATGTCACTGTGTGCTTCAGCACCTCGGAGTCAGTGTCAGACCTCAAGGCCCTTCTGTTGCTGTGTGTGTGTGTGTGTGTGTGTGTGTGTGTGTGTGTGTGTGTGTGTGCGTGTGTGCGCGCACCCCCTGCATACCCGCTTCAGGCAATATGAAGCAAAGCAGTATTATCCACTCTGGTCGGTCCTTGGGTGGGAGACCAGATTCTGCCAGAAGTGGTGTTGGAGAGCCACTAGGGGGCACTCTTCCCTCTGGTCTACATATCAGTGCCCTATGGCAGTGAAGGGGACATTGCCTTGCGTAGGGTTCTGCCTTTCAATTTGGACTTTAAATGGGTGTCATTACTCTGTGAAATTCCCAGTCTGGCCTTGTATCATCACAGCCTCGTAATCATCCCAGTTTACATTCATCTCCTCTCCTCTCTACATGTAACAACAATGACCCTCATTCATGAAACGCGCGTACAATCATATTTGATCTTAAAATGATCGTATGATCATTTCACCGACAGAGCTGGTATTCATCAACATTATCATTGTCGTATACCTACTATCAAACTCACGTCTGGTCGGGGGCCATGTAAACCAACATCACAAAATAAGATTGTGCTTGATTCGCAATAACACCATCACGACCAACACCATCACATTATCACATTATCACGAAAAACAACAATCGTAACAGCCTCCGTAACAACAACCACAATTATAATTATAATAATAGGTAGGTCTAACATAAAATAAGATGATGATGAATATAACACATACAAACATACCACAATATTAAATATTTTATAACTACCGTGGGCTATTATTGTATTATTTATTTCACTTTATTCTGCCTTTGTGAAATGTCTTTGTGCGTGTAATGCGCTAGACGAATAAACTTGCTTTGCCTTCCTTTTCCCAAGTCACTCAGGCCATATCAACATATTTGGAGATCATAAATGGTCGTTATAATTTTGGTGGCTGGCATATTTATTAGCCAACAGGTCTTAAATTGACTAGTGAGAGGATAAATAAACCGGTGGTTCTGGGTCGCGCAGTTACCCTAATGATGATTTTGTCACGGAAAATGAAGAATGGTTAATTAGCCGTTTCAGGCTATAATTTATGTTGAAATCTGTCAATTCATAGGCTGATCGCCACACCCGCATAAATTACGGGTGTGTCATATGTAAATAAGGACAGGTGCAGGGCGTTCTCGCGTCCAAGGCGATGACATCTACGCTCATTTTGACCAGGTGCGACAGTTTCATAAATCACACTTAGAGATAATCATAAGTCTCTCCCAACATTGGAATCTGAGAAATTTTCTGAGGTTTCATGAATGAGGGCCAGTGTGTGTAAAGTACTATAGGTGTCACATTATGAAAGCAATACTTGCATTCAGTCCCTCTGAAGAGCAGCGTTAGCCTGAAATGTAGTTGTATATGTGTGTGTTGTAGGTAGGGGAGTTATAGAGGCTCTGGGGTCACAGAGACAGGCAAAGATATATAGTTAGGTCCAGAAATAATTGGACACTGACACAAGTTTTGTTATTTTGGCTGTTTACCAAAATATATTCAAGTTACAGTTAAATAATGAATATGTGCTTGAAGTGCAGTCTCTCAGCTTTAATTTTGTTGGTATTCACATCCAAACTGGAGGAAGGGTTTAGGAATTACAGCTGTTTAATATGTAGCCCCCTCTTTTTCAAGGGACCGAAAGTAATTGGACAATTGACTCAAAAGCTGTTTCATGGACAGATGTGGGCTATTCCTTTGTTATTTCTTCATCAATTCAGCAGGTAAAAGGTCTGGAGTTGATTCCATGTGTGGCATTCAGATTTGAAAGCTGTTGCTGTGAATCCACAACATGCAGTCAAAGGAGCTCTCAATGCAAGTGAAACAGGCCATCCAAAAAAAAATCCATCAGAGAGATAGCAGGAACATTAGGAGTGGCCAAATCAACACTTTGGTTCTGTTGATTCTGAGAAAAAAAGAACACACTTGTGAGCTCTGCAACACAAAAAGGCCTGGACGTCCATGGAAGACAACTGTGGTGGATGATCGTAGGAGCCTTTCCATGGTACAGAAAAACCCCTTCACAACATCCAGCCAAGAGAAGAACACTCTCCAGGAGGTAGGCATATCAAGTCTACCATAAAGAGAAGACTTCACAAGAGCAAATACAGAGGGTTCACCACAAGGTGCAAACCATTCATAAGACTCAAGAGTAGAAAGGGCAAATTAGACTTTGCCAAAAAAAATCTAAAAAAGCCAGCCCAGTTCTGGAACAGCATTCTTTGGACAGATGAAATTAAGATCAACCTGTACCAGAATGATGGGAAGAAGAAAGTATGGAGAAGGCATGGAATGGCTCATGATCCAAAGCATACCACATCATCTGTAAAACACAGTGGAGGCAGTGTGATGGCATGGGCATGCATGGCTTCCAGTGGCACTAGGTCACTAGTGTTTATAGATGATGTGACAGAAGACAGAAGCAGCCGGATGAATTCTGAAGTGTGTACGGATATATTTTCTGTTCAGATTCAGCCAAATTCAGCAAAGTTGATTGGACTGCGCTTCACTTTACAGATGGACAATGAGCCAAAACATACTGCGAAAGCAACCTAGGAGTTTTTTAAAGAAGTGGAATATTCGGCAATGGCCGAGTCAATCACCTGATCTCAACCCGATCGAGCGTACATTTCACTTGCTGAAGACAAAACGTAAGGCAGAAAGACCCACGAACAAACAACTGAAGACAGCTGTAGTAAAGGCCTGGCAAAGCATCACAAAGGAGGAAACCCAGCGTTTGGTGATGTCCATGCATTCTAGACTTCAAGCAGTCATTGCCTGCAAAGGATTCTCGACAAAGTATTAAAAATGAACATTTTATTTATGATTGTGTTAATTTATCCAATTACATTTGAACCCCTGAAATAAGGGGACTGTGTATGAAAATGGTTGCAATTCCTAAACATTTCATACCATATTTTTGTTCAACCCCTTGAATTAAAGCTGAAAGTCTGCACTTCAATTGCATCTCGGTTGTTTCAAATTTCAAATCCATTGTGGTGGCGTACAGAGCCAAAATTATGAAAATTGTGTCAGTGTCCAAATATTTCCGAACCTAACTGTAACAGACAGACATACAGAGAAACAGACGACAGACAGAGCCAGACGGCTACACAAAGCGAGAGAATGATGGGCAGACTGACAGAAAGGCAGAAAGGCAGGCAGACTGACATATGGACAGAAAGGCAGGCAGGGAGACAGGCAGAGTAAACAGCCTCTGGAGCCAGGAGAAGACGACAGGATCATGTATATATGCATTACACACACAGTAACTGTATCACTCAATGATTTATACCAGTCTACAATAAATGACAGTGTATGGTCACCAGAAGTCAGAGTTTCCCAAACCTGATCCTGAGGCCCTCCAAGTAATGGAGGTTTTTCAAGTTTCCTTAGCACATTTTCATGTTATCTGATGAGTTGGTTGATTTATCAGGGACAAAAAAGCAAAAGGTGCACCCCTCGGAGTGCCACAGGACCGAGTTTTGGAAACCCTGGCATAAGATGCGTTCATTTCTACACATAGGGGTTTAGAATTGCCAATCAAGTACTTGGTGTTTGCAAATTGACTAGACCGGCTTGTGTACTGTATCAACTCGTTAATGAAGAAACAGCCAAACACACATGGTCTGTAGTTCACCGTTTAACACACAAAGACAGACAGACAGAGAGAGAGAGCCAGCTGTCCTGTTAGCACCTGTGTGTGAGCGGGCCGGGCCAGGCGCGGTGTCTCGGGCTGAGAGACAGGGAGACAGAGAAGCGAGAGGAGAGGGAAGGTCACCGCATGCCAGAGACAGAGTGACGATACTTAAACTGGGCTCTTCGCCTGTGACCTGGGTGTAATTACAGCACACACACACACACACACACATACACACACTGGAACCAAACTGCCTGGGAAAGGTTGTCCAGACACTGCTCCCTGACTCTCTGCTCTGTCACTTGTTCAGCACTGTGTGGGGGCTCGAAGCATTTTGGAACGTATGCAGGGTGGTCATTTCACTAGTCACTTTGATGGCTCTATGTAAATCAAATACACGGGAGAGCAACCTATAACAGCAACGTACAGAATGTCCCTCTCTGATTTTCCCACTGTTCTGCCATCCACCAATAAACATGTGTGGGACCGGGAGCGACGTAAAAGATACTGTTAGTGTTGAGGATTTTTTTAGATAACATTTTGGAGAGCTTTGCTCAAAGGTGTACACATCACAGACAGTTACGTGAATGAAAAATCAAGGTTAAATCTAGTCACCACGGCAACATCGCAGAAGCCATGCCAGCGGTTCAGTCGAGTTATTTTTGCTGATGCAACCAGGATCTGAAATCCATAGCCGGGTGTTGGTGGATCAGGACAGGCCCACGCACCTTCTGAAGGTTATTGATGTGTCGGTCTGCTTCGTAGTCTCTGGTTTGGGATTGTTTGTCATCGCTGTCTGTCTGCCGGCCTGCCAGTCTGCAATTCTGCCGGTCTGTCATTCTGTCTATATGTCGGTCTAACCTGTCATTCTGTCTGGATGTCCGTCCATTATTAGTTTGCCAGTCTGAGCCTGGACACCGGCTCAATCCTTGTGTTAGAGCTCAGTGAGAAGCTGAAAGGCTACCTGCTCTCTCCTCCATTTCTCTGTTTTCCTCTCCTCTCTGTCTGTCAGACTCCCTGCCTGTCTGTTTGACTTTCTCCCTGTTTATACCACTCAATCTCTCACAATGTATTTCTCCCGGCCCTCTGTTTTCCCCTTTCCCTTCACTCCAACTCCTTCTAGTTTTCCCATACGGTTATCTAATTATATCTAAAAAGTAATTACACCCACTATACACCCGTGGAGCCCAGTCGGTGGAGCGTGACGTCAATAACGCAAGGGTTGTGGATTTGATTCCCACGGGGGGGGGGGGGGGGG
>JACXGI010017353.1:0-14642 GCA_016801175.1 Esox masquinongy
TAAACAAACATTATGTTAAAGTTTATTAGTGGATATGTAAACAGAACAAGATTTACATTATATACACAAAATACATATTTCAAAAAGCTTTTGGAGAGCTTCCAGACATTTATGTTTCAGTTTTGCTGCCAAACAAAACTTGTACATACATTAGACAAAAATAGACAGTATGACCTTTTCCTTTCTTTTCAAATTCAGTCAAAACTTCTACTACCAACAAGCTACAATTTAACAGTAACAGCATAAGAGAATCTCTAGATTCAGTTACAACCACATCTGTAACTCCAGTGTTTCCTCCCATTTAACAAACCTTTACTTGAATTGTATTAAATGCACATCTGAATTAACTTGTCAAAATTCCCTTGATTAGTTGATTCAGGGGAGCTTCTTAAGGGCTGCTACAAAACAGTGAAATGTCTGGGTTTTGGTTACCCTGAAGAGGAGAAAGTCAAATTCTTTGTAGAGTCAGAATTTAGTTAAATTTCTTTATATATGTAATATATATGTAATATATATGATATATGTAAGTCTAGATATATATCCAAATGAAAGGCCATAGAAATGCACACACAAACAAAATGCACAAAGCTACAGTTGAAAAATGATTGTTTAATCATAGTCGAAACTGACATACTACAGCATATTGAAACTGGCATAATATTCAAACTGACTATCTACAAACTGACATTATTGGCCAATTTTTATTGATGTTTTGAAACAGGTATATACTTTATAACATTTTATTTTATGCAGCTTTAAAAAAAACTTTCTCAGTGAAATAAAGATAACATTTAAGGGGCAATTTGTTTCTAGTAACTGCAAGTCGATGTGAGTTATAATAAACAGTGCCCTGCAGAATTATTGGCCCACTTGAAAAGGATGCAAAAAGACTATGAGAAATGTAATTGTTGTTTAACAGCTTGATTTTAGAGAACATTTTAATGAGGAAAAAATTTTCAAAGAAAAAACAAATAAATGTATACTTTTTCTCAGTAAATTGACACAATTTTTGACAAACAGAAATTCTTATGAACAAAATTTAATAGATGTAACTTGTCACTGATTTGTTTATTTTCTGTTTCACTGGGGTGTAAATATGAGGTTTTAAAAGTTACATTTCCATCGTATTTGAATGACCAAACTGATAAACAAGTGTCCAAAACACTATCCACACTTGTGCTGTGATCATGATTGGCCCATGATTGTGTTTTTTCATGTATTTTCAGTTTCCCTGCTTGGGAAAAAGCCTAACCACACTAAAAGCATTGGAAAGGCTTCTCTCCTGTGTGTGTACCATTATGTTCTATCAGATGTGATTACTGGAAAAATCTCTGTCCACACTGAGAGCATTGGAAAGGCTTCTCTCCTGTGTGTCTTCACGTGTTTTCAGGCTCTGGGAACAGGTAAAACTCATTCCACACTGGGAGCAGAAATGCTGATTCTTGTCTGTATGTGATTTTTCATGTTGTTTCAGCTTCCCTGGTTGGGAGTAAGCCTTTCCACACTGAGAGCATTGGAAGGTCTTTTCACCTGTGTGTGTTCTCTTACGGTCTATCAGATGTGATGACTGGATAAACCTGTTTCCACACTGAGAACATTGAAACGGCTTCACTCCTGTGACACCTCCTCATGCACTTTCAGGCTCTATGAAGAGGGTTAACTCTTTCCACATTGGGAGCAGTAATATGGCTTCACTCCTGTATACATCCTCATATGTTAAATTCAGATTTGATGATTGGATAAATATTTTTCCACACTGAGAGCATTGAAAAGGCTTTTCCCTGTATGTGTTTTTTCATGTTTTTTTAGCTTCCCTATCTGGGAAAAAGACTTTTCACACTGAGAGCATTGGAAAGGCTTCTCTCCCGTGTGTGTTCTCTTATGGTCTATCAGATGTGATGACTGAATAAATCGCTTACCACACTGAGAGCACTGAAAAGGCTTCTCTCCTGTGTGTGTCCTCTCATGTATTTTCAGGCTCTGCGAAGAGTTAAAACTCTTTCCACATTGGGAGCAGTAATATGGCTTTACTCCTGTGTGTATCCTCATATGCTGATTCAGGTTTGATGATTGGATAAATCTTTTTCCACACTGAGAGCATTGGAAAGGCTTCTCTCCTGTATGTATCCTTTCATGATCAGTTAGAGTCCTTCCATGGGTAAAACTCTTTCCACACTGGTAGCATGTATAAGGCTTCTCCCCTGTGTGTGTCCTCTCATGACTTTTCAGGCCACCTAAGTGAGTAAAACGCTTTTCACACTGGGAGCAGTGGAAAGGCTTCTCTCCTGTGTGTATTCTCCTATGATCTTTCAGATTTGATGATTGGATGAATCTCTGTCCACACTGAGAGCATTGGAAAGGCCTTCCTACAGAATCTGATGTCGCATATGATTTCAGGTCCCCTGATGAGAAAAGAAGAATATAGGTCAATGGAGATTAGTAAAGTACAGATCACTACAGTAGGGATTAAAACAGCTATTTTATTTTATTAGGATCCCCATTAGCTGATGCAAAAAACCATCAGCTACACTGTTAAGTGCAGTAGATTTTTGTACAATAGAATAAAGGTTAGGAGAGTACAGTAAAGGCAGTAAATGTGTAGATAACTACTTCCATTAATCAGATAAAACACATTCCAGCAAAAAAGGACATTATAAAATATCAATAGCTGATCTACAGTCAAGTGAAAATATACACTCCCTGGAAAGTTATTTACATATTTGGACACAAATATGGAAACTAAGTTCCAAAGACATTCACTGATAAAAGTAACCTAATTTGAAGTGAAGATTAAATATGTTCAAATAAAATACTACTTTCTAGTGGGTGTACACACTGTTTAACATGACTGTAGGTCTTTATGTAATCTGACATCAATATATTGAAATAAATGGAGATTAACTGGGATAATTTCACAAAAAATTTATATTGTACAAAAACATGGTTTATATTGTAGAGAACCATACTACATGGCTAAAAGTATGTGGACACCAGACCAATGTAACTGATTGGTCAAGAGAAAAAGCCCCACCCCTCTCTCGCTTGCGGAATTAATTTTCACTTACAAACCTCGAAATACAAAACTTCTCCTCGTCGTAAACCTGTCAAAATTCCGAGAGCACAAAAAAAAGACCAGAACATGCATACTACCCGGTAAACGCTCCTATTGTAAATCTGAATATGAAAAATTCTTGCAATTTGAGTTGAATCTATACAAATGTTTCGTTTCAGAACTGTGACTTTGTAAAATGTGTTAAAACATAAAAGCTTGTCAAATATAGCTGGAATGTATGTACCTTAATGTGCAAGCTTGCAAAATGTAATTACAGATTTTAACATCAGACTTGCAACTACTGCCCTCAATATACAACCATGGAATTTTAGACAAGTTCACAGAAATGACGTTTAATATTCCATACCAATCGGGTTGAAGTCAGGGCTCTGTGCATGCCATTCTAGTTCTTTCACACCATCCATGTCAAACCATGTCTTTATGGACCCCGCTTTGTGCACAGGGGCACAGTCATGCTGGAACAGTAAAGGGCCTTCCCCAAACTGTTGCCACAAAGTTGGAAGCACCCGATTGTCTAAAATGTATTTGTATCCTGTAGCATTAAGATGACCCTTCACTGGAACTAAAGGGCCTAGCCCAAACCCTGAAACACAGCCCCAGACCATTGTCCCTCCTCCACCAAACTTTACAGTAGGCACTATGCATTCCGGTAGGTAGCGTTCTCCAGGCATCCGCCACACCCAAATTCATCCATCAGACTGCCAGATAGTGAAGCTTTACACTATTCTAGCTGGCGCTAGGCATTGTACATGTTGATGCGAGGCTTGCATACAGCTGCTTGGCCATGGAAACCCATTTCATGAAGCTCCCAACCCACAGTTCTTGCTATGATGTTGCTTCCAGAGGGAGTCTGGAACTCAGTGGTGAGTGATGCAACAGATGATAGGTGACTTCTACCCCCTACACGCTTCAGCACTCGGTGGCGCTGCTCTGTGTGTTAGCGTGGTCCACCACTTCGTGGCTGGGCTGCTATTGCTCCTAGATGCTTACTTTCACGAACTGACTTACGGCAAAGGTGGCATCCTATGACAGTGCCACGTTTGAAGTCACTGAGCTCTTCAGTACGACCCATTGTACCGTCAATGTTCATCTATGGAGATTTCATGCCTATGTGCTGGATTTTATTCACCTGTGAGCAAAGAGTGTGGCTGAAACACCTGAACTCAATAATTAGTGGGGGCGTCCAAATACTTTGGTCATATAGTGTAGTTGATATTGAAGAGAGAATCATTTTTTATTGCAGAGACAGAGTTTCCGACTTTGACACTAACGGTATGATCCATCAGTAACATAAGGACTGCTTAGCTAACACTGCTCAGATTGACACTGCTGGGGGTTAAAGTTACTGGGGGTTAAAAGGTCAGACTGTCAGCTTTGAGTTTTTTTTCATCCATATCAGATGAACCACTTTGATTTGAAGGACTGTTTTGGGGGGGGTGTCATTGAAGGACTGTTTTTGTAGTGTTTGTGGGGGTGTTATTGAAGGACTGTTTTGGTAGTGTTTTGGGGGGGGGTGTCATTGAAGGACTTTTTTGGTAGTGTTTTGGGGGGGTGTCATTGAAGGACTGTTTTGGTAGTGTTTTGGGGGGGGGTGTCACTGTCCTGTTGCATGATAAAGCACCGTCCATTGCACTTAGACACCCAACAATCATAACAGGATTGAGAGAAACCTGTTGACACGCATGCATTTGCCAAGTGTGATAATATAGAACTAACTTCAGAGGAGTATGACTTTCTGACCACTTTAATTCAACAGTCCAATTCTAAAGTGTTTTTCCAGACTAATTGACCAACCTCATTATCTGAATTGTCCAAATACTAATCAGTAAAACATTTTAAATTGGGCTAGCTATGTAAACATAGCAATAATGATGGTAGAAAGAACAATTCACAGCATAAAAAATTCATTTTCTATAATTCTGGACATTGGCAAATAATGTTACAAATCCCGTATTTCTGTACATTTGTACATAGCTAATGCTGTGTTTTCATGCTCATACATAAAATCAACAATTGACTGATTTTCTATTTTTTATTTGAGTGACTGTAACTTCTCAGATCACACATCCATCTATACGCACAGGCATGTAATGTCACATCATTTGAGATTTTTCCATGAAGTTAAGAAACAACTTTGTTGACTAACTACACAGGCTCTTGGGGGCAAAGAAAACAAAACTACACAAACGTTTTTAAACGGCAGTCCGTCAAAATTATTTTACCCAGATCCCCAATGTCATATGCAACTTCAACTGTTTCATTAGAGCAATACCCCAATGGATTCAGAATCAAAAGCACCCGTGCAAAACCGTTTTGCCTTTTTCCCCACACTGCACTTCCAACCAGGAAGTCACACAGGTCACTGTGTTGAGGGAGGAGCCGGAGCGCAGTGACACCTGGCAAATTCAGGTTTTACCAACACAAAACATTCACCTCACGTCAACTTTAATAGACACAGTCTTTCGCATTAGTGATGAGTGGATGACAAAAAGGGGGAACCCCACACCGGTTTTTGGAGCCCGACCGCCCCCACCCACCACCTTTCTAACCTTTGGCTGCTTTTCCGGCTACATGTTATGCCAGAGTTGAAAGCAGTTCCTGTCAACGATGAGGCAGAGGGCCACGTTGCACTCGTTACACTTCCAGGGACTGAGGTTTTTGATTCCGTCATTCCGGCACTTCCTACACCGCTGGCGTCCAGCCGTAGCCTTCCGGGCCGGGTCGACTGGGACAGAGAAGGGCACGGGCATGTGTCCGGACCTCCTCAGCGCCGGTGGTACGCACCCCGTCGTGCCACACAGCTCTGCCACAAGCCGCTCGATGAACATTTTGTAGGTCACGGGGTCGGTCTGCTGGGCCTGGCAGAGCTCCTTGTGCATCGTGTAGCTGTTGGCGACGGCGATGTCCACGAGGTGGAAGAACACGGTCCGGTACCACCTCTTGGTCTTGTGGTGTTCGGCGTAGTGCTCCATCAGCTGGTCGGACAGGTCGACGCCCCCCATATACCTGTTGTACTCGGTAACCGGGGCGGGGACAGGGACGTGGATTTCCTTCCGGTTTCCATCCAGCTTCTTCTCTTTCCGTTTTACGGTCTCGCCGGAGTAGGCAGGGTGAACGCTGGAGCACACAGACACCTCGCGGTTGTCCATCCACCGGACAAACAGGAGGTTGTCCTCTCTGATCCACCTCAGGGATCCCTGAGGGGACCTCTTGGAGAGGGCGTTGACGGTGGTTTTCGGAACGTCCCTCAGCCCCTCACGAAACATGCCGCAGGCGCCAAACTTCAAGGACCACAGGTGTCGGAACAGCCTCGGGCTGGTGTGGAAACTGTCACAGAATAGGTTGTAACCTGTGCCGAGGAATGACGGATCGATGAGTTGAACCACTGAGTCAAAGGACAGCCCAGTGCCGGCGGGAAACCGACTCCTCCCGGTGTATACCGTGAAGTCTGAAACATACCCGTTGTGGGAGTCGGACAACGAAAACACTTTAAACGCACACTTTGTCGCTTTAGCCCTCAGGCAATGTGCCGATCCTGTCCTCGGCCTTGTGGCAAACATCCTCTCGCCGATACAGATGTTCTTACGGGGATGGTAGGTGGCCTTACACGCAGTCCTGATTTGGTCCAAGAGCGGCCTCAGTCTAAAGAGCGCATCGTATTCAGAGGTCGCCTTTTTTCTGTCATTGACGACATCTTCAGCCGGGTCGCTCATGTGAATGTTCCAGGAAATCATGCGGTATCTGTCTCTTACCATAACCGTGCCAGGAAATTGGACCGAGAACGCGTGTCTCTGTCTCCAATAGTCATTTATCGTCGGCAGCTTGAGGACGGCCATATACAGGAAAACGCCAATGAACTTGAACAGTTCTTGCGGGGTGACGGGAACCCACTTGTACTTTCTTCCCCTGGCAATATTCCTGTCTGCCATTTTGTTTGTGTTGTCGCACAGCGTTGTCACCGCAAGGTCACCGAAGAAGAGCTGGAATAAACCCACGGGACTGAGCTCCACTGTGGCATCCAGCTGCACCCCAGGAGTCCTAGCCGGGAGGAATCTTGGAGGAATCGGCGCAACGTCTGGATCCTCTTCAGTCTTCCACCACTGAGCCGTCTGGCCGGCAGGTTTCGGAGCCCGGAGCGGCGACCGCGACCGTTCCGCAGACTGCGAACGCTGGCGTGTTTGTGGGGGGCGGGACAGGCCGCCAGCGCCAGAAAGCCTGGTCTTCGGGTGGGACTTCAGAGGAGGAGAGACAGACCTTTTTCTCTTCGGTAGTGTTGCGGTTGCTCGCGGAGGAGACACAGTGGAGGTGAGAGGTCGTGGAGCTGCGGCAGAGGAGGCTGGATGCTCCTCTTCCTCATCAGAACTGTCACAACTACAAAACAAAGGGAGCTGGAAATTAAATATTACACTGTAAACAATTAGCCACATTCAAAAACAATTGACCAGCCTTCATTACCCAGCACCCACAGCTAGCCTAAAGCATCCACCTACACTTAACTCAGTGAGGAAAGTTGAATACTATTTGGGGGCCAGGGTAAAACGTCATCATTACTAGGAATGGGATCACTTGAAAATGCTAGTTCTAGTATGTACTACTGTTTGGAACCCCTGTTTGGAACCCCTGTCGTAGCCTATGGGTTCTTAGCACAGAACAAACCCCCCCGACTGCGAACCCCAGCTCGGGTTACTAACCGTCAACTCCAGACAGATAACATCAGTATGACTATACTCACACATCCTCCACGGGGTCGATTCCATCCTGATAATTCTCTTCATCATCCGTGAGAAAACTATCTGAGCCAGAATCTCCTTCTCCTTCCGCCTCGCACTCCAAAATCTGATCCAATGCTAATTTTGTAAAGATGGGACATGTTCAAAATAAAAGGAATATATCAGTTCCGCGGACAATTTCTGCAGTACTGTTGCTGAGCCTATACATGAGTAATGTAAATGTTCTCTATATTACCATGGAAAATTCAAATAAGAGGCCAAGCAATCCATTGTCCCTTATTTAAAAGCTGAAGTACAAACTGTTGACATGGATCTTTAAACAAACTCTTCAATATTTTTTTATTTTCTATAATTTTCTGTACATTTTTCAATGTGTGTAACAGAGAGGTTATACTAAAACCCAAATACTTATGGTCTGGGATTACTTCAATTTGGGTACCATTCAAAGTTATTCTAGTATCAAATGTTTTAACGACCGAAAATTATCCACTATAATTTGAGTTAACATTTCTGTACGAACAGTATTGTGTTCAGTAACAGGGCATTTCAAACAAAACCAAAACAGTCGTGTAAACAATTTCAGAGTTTCTGGTGAAGACAATACTCACTCGTCCAGTCTCCAATCTCTTCTTGCTCCTGCATGATGTCCACGGTCATCTCTTCCTCTTTCACCCCAAAATGGCCATCACTTTCCTCCAGCTTCATTCTTAAACTTTCGGTCACTGCGACAGTCATTTCTGAGTCCTCACGTTTCACATTGTTATAATCACATTCTTCTTTCACGACAATGTTAAGCCCAATATCTTCTTTCTCTGTCGTATATACCTCTTCTTTGGAAGGTATACTGGTATCGTAGTGTCGTATTGAGCTCATGGTCGCTGATAATGTTAGCTAACTAGCTAGCGTTAGCGATTATCCTTGTGATACACTAACTCAACTAACTACTTAGTTAACAACGTAAACAATGATATTTACGCGGAAAGACTTTAAACCAAATTAGGCCAGTTTTTGGTTTCATTTCAAGTTAGTAAATTACCGAGGCCACATGATGAGTGGCGGTGTTGTTATTGAAAAGGGGTCTGTCCCGTCCACTACATTTATACGTCACGAAAGAAGACGAAATTTGGCGCGTCAGAGATGTTGTTAAAGTAGAAAAGAATCTCATTGGTGAATCAACAAAGACACACCTCTGGCTCCCGCCCAGCAGACTGCCGTCCAATCGCGTTCCGGGTTGTCACTTGGTGGCTAAGCTAATCGTCAGGAAGTAGATAAACAGACCCGTTTTCTTTAAATGCACGAAATGTCAAGATCCCAAAACAATAGAATATTACAAAGAACAAGGTGCATATCTCTTGCTGTTGAGACAACACAAGCCATGACCGATTACAACTTCAACTTTGGTCATCCCTTTTAATCAAACTTGAATGGCACATTGGTGAGAATGACTGTCTAGCTCTAAAAAAGACAGCCGTCACCTTATTAAATACAGTCACTCACTGCTTTTACAATGGGTTAATGAGCCCACTAAACAAAATATATTGATTTAAACATTGCAACTGCTATTTCTGGGCCCAACTCAAAAATAAGAAACTACAGCCTCTTTATTTGAACCCTCTGTGTTAACAAGCCAATACTCTTAATTCCAACGCATTTACTGGAATGGTTAAACAGTGCAGAAGAGAATCTCACCAGAGAAAAATAGCTGAATATAACTCATGGTTGCGGTTGGTTGGTGTCCCTTTGGTTGATCCTTGGCAATGTGGGTGGATTGATTTCCTGCCTGTTGGGCCTTGTCTGGGGCCTCCCCCTGATAGGGCCACAGTGTCACTGGACCCACCTGTCTCAGCCCCAAGGTTTTACGCTGCTATATTATTGTGCAGGGGGAGTAGGGTCAGTTCTCCTTCTCTATTGTAAATCCTTGTAAACCTAAGGAATGTGCTTTCTAAATTTTCCCTGTCTCCTGCTCTGTTTAAACTTAGGAGGACATGAGGTCTTGGCCCACACCTCCGGAGTACCAGGCTTGAGAGACTCATTGCTGTCCCTGTCCAAAGTCCTCCTGGTTGTGTTGCAGATCAAGACGATACCTGACGATTCCAGCTGCCACTCTGCTGAAGAGTTTGAGGATCTTATCATCTACGTTATATAGTATCATTAAAAGATTCAGAGAATCCAGAGAATTCTCTGAACGCAAGGGACAGGGCCAAAATTCAATATTGTATGGCCATGATCTTCGGGCCCTCAGGCGGCACTGCGTAAAAAACAGACAAGATTCTGTAGAAGACATCATTGCATGGGCTCAGGAAGACTTGTGAAAGCCAGTATGTCGCTGCATCCACAAATGCAAGTGTAAACTCTACCATGCAAAGAAGAAACCAGATATAAACAAGATCCAGAACCGTTGTCGCCTTCTCTGGGCCGGAGCGCATGGGGCTGCATTAGTGCACATGGCATGGCTGACTTGCACATCTGTGAAAGCACCATTAATGTTGAACAATATATACAGGTTTTGGAGCAACATATGCTGCCATCCAGATAACATATTTTTCAGGAAAGGTCTTGCTTATTTAAGCAAGACAATGCCAAACTACATTCTGCACATATTACAACAGCATGGCTCGATAGTAAAAGAGTCTGGGTGCTGCCTGCTGTCCAAACATGTCACCCACTGAAAATATGTTGCATTATGAAACAAAAAATACAACAAAGGAGACCCGAACTGTTGAGCAGCTGATATCCTAAATCAAGCAAGAATGGGAATACGTTTCACTTTCAAAACTACAGCAATTGGTCTCCTCAGTTCCCAAACGCTTACAGAATGTTGTTAAAAGAGGTGATGCAACACAGTGGTAAACATGCCCCTGTCCCAACTTTTTTTGAAACGTGTTACTGGCATCAAATTCAAAATGGGCATATATTTTTCCAAAAACAATAACATTTCTCAGTTTCAACATTTGATATGTTGTCTTTGTACTATTTTCAATTAAATGTAGGGACAAATGATTTGCACATCTTTGCATTCTATTTAAATTTGCATTTTACGCAGCGTCCCAACGTTTTTGGAAACGGGCTGTACAAGTCAACTTATCATAAACAACGATTCTTTACAGGTAAGTCAGTTAGTCACAATTGAAAAAAGGCAATTTAGATCCGCTTGAAGCATTATTTTGAACTCACACTGCCATATGCTGACAAGAGTATCACAGTTCATGAAAATATTCTAAACAATTTATAATTGCGAGTATCATAACAAGCTATTAAAACAACGAAATGACATGTTCCTTCCCTTCGTACAGCTAGTAGCGTTCTCTATACGCAAACTAGGGAGTAATATATAATCGGTCATGTGACGTAAACCATACGGAACGACTCACTTCCTACAGTACCGTGTGAAACATGAACGTGTATTAAGAAACACTTACTGGTGTCAATAGGCTCTTCAGACTCCATCTCATCTTCCCCATCCCCCTCATGTCCTTCCACATCCCCTGTCACTCCCGAAACGTCCTCCTCGTCGTTTATTGGTATGGCCTCCTTATCTTCTTTCACTGTAAACGGTCCTTCTTTCATTGTAACATCTTCTTTCAAAGCTTCTATCTCCTCTTTCACTGAAAACGTTGCTTTCTCTTCTTTCACTTTAAAATCCTCCTCTTTCAATGTGATACCGATAGCCTGCTCTTCGTTTTTAATTCTGAAAGCTTCTTCTTTCACTGTGATATCCTCCCGTTTCACTACAAAAGGTTCTTCTTTAAAAGAAATCGCCTCCATCTCCTTTTCCTCTCACTACAAACGTTTTTTGTGATTTTTCACTATAACATCCTCATGTGTCAATGTGACTTCCTCCTTTTAAATACTGAATTTATTTCGCTTCTTTCAGTGTGATATAATTTTCTTTTTTAATGAAAATATTCAGCCCCAAATCCTCTTTCTCCTTCCAGCTTACCTATTTTTAGTCGGTTTTCAGTAGTTCAAGTTGCTCATTCTCAATAATTTTAACTAGCTACCTTGTTAGCATTAGCAACTGTTAAGGTTGAGGATTAATCTTAAAAAATGTATTTACAATTATCAATCAACTAATGTCTAAAATAACTAAGAGTTAAGTAAACATACATATGTTACAAAATAAACAGATTCACACACACCAAAATGGTCAAATTAGCTTTAATGTTTATATTCGTGGTTGGTTAGCAAGCTATTGCAGTTGCCGTTTCTATAGCAGAGTTGTTTTTAAAGAAACGTCCCGTCCACTAAATAATACGTCACTTCATCTTCTCCCATAAAATTATGGCGGGCTAGAAAAAAAGCATTTTAAGATGCATGCTGCTTGATGACGCCGCCACCTACATTACTGGACTATTAATAGCTTACATTATAAAGGTTTAAACAACGAAATAATTATACATAAATTCCATTGTATACAACCACATTAATTCTTCCGAGCCCTGATTATCCAGAAAACAAAAGAGCCTCAGCTACTTCCGTCAATCCCTCCCCAACCCCAAAATCCCTTTTAACCCATTCCAATCAGGGTTGTCAGATGTGTCAATGACAGTATACTGCCCACTCACCCGCGGACTCCACAAAAATTCTGCCCAAACTCTATTTTCTTCAATACAACCATAGGCCTAAGTAAATTGACCCGCCAAAGCCATATTACTGTCATTAATAATAACCAAATTCCCGGGAAACCGTCCCATTTGGCAAAACTGATTCCAACACCGTCCGGTCCACAATCGATAATCCTACATACCAAATTGATATAGCATTCGTATAAAGTTACTGTTCATTTGAGCTTAAGAAAAAGTGCAAATGAATTTGTCAGAATGGAAATATTGCACCATAAAGCATGTGAACTTAAGACAACTATGCTACAAATATGAGTTGTCCAGAGCAAGTACATTTTTCTTCCTTAACACTTGTGACTACCTTGAGTGTTTTGAACTGTAGGGTAAGGACTCCACCTTAGCGAGCCAATTGGGGGCGCTATCGCCCTGAACGTTGCCTGAAGGGAGGTGAAGCAGCCTGGAGCTCTGGTCCTGCTTCATGCTAGTTCTGTAGGTCCGCTCCATGCGAGATGCATTTGTTCCACAGCGTCTTCTGGTGTCACTGGCTCCTAAGACAGTACTGCTGCTATGGAGGGACACTGCCTCCCAAAACTTACTTTTGTGACAACCCATAAAAAATATTTAAACAACTGAATAATACGTTTTTTTTAAATACATAGTAATCAATCTTGAGATATTGCCACAAGTAAATCAGGAATCAGCGCTCACTGGTGAGTATAGCGCACCAGTATGCATACATATGTATCAGTCAAGATACTTGGAAATTCAAGTTACCAATAAATTATATTTTATGTACTCCAAAAAAAAGGGCAGTGGATGTTTTTTTGGGGGGGTGGGGGGCTTTGTTTTGAACACGTACAGGGTTAAAGACCTCCATATCTGATGGACCAGATATGGAGGTAACAGAAGGTTTTGTCCCCTCCATTTCACGGTACCAAATGTATTTGGACAATAACCTTCAAACAGGTGTCAAAGCACATCAAGCTGGCTATTTTGAGGGAGATAAATCAGAGTAAATCAATAAGAGACATAGCCAAACAATTAGGCACGCATAGATATGCTATAGGCAACCATACTCAGAGTACAACAGCAGAACTTCAGACAGCACACTGGGACCTGTGCTCACAGCCCAGCACCGTGCAGTTCGATTGGCATTCCCCAGAGAACACCAGAACTGGCAGGTCCGCCATTGGCTCCCCGTTCTCTTCACAGATGAGAGCAGGTTCACACTGAGCACATGTGACAGACGTGAAAGAGTCTGGAGACACTGTGGTGAACATTATGCTGCCTGCAACATCATCCAGAATGACCGGTTTGGCGGTGGGTCAGTGATGGTCTGGGGAGGCATATCCTTGGAGGGTCAAACAGACCTCCACGTGCTAGCCAATGGTACTCTGACTGCTGATAGGTACCGGGATGAAATCCTCAGATCCATCGTCAGACCTTATGCTGGTGCAGTGGACCCTGGGTTCCTCCTGGTGCAGGACAATGCCCAGCCTCATGTGGCCAGAGTGTGTAGGCAGATCCTGGATGACGAAGGCATTTATGCCATTGACTGGCCCTCACGTTCCCCAGACCTGAATCCAGTTGAGAACCTCTGGGACGTTATGTATTGGTGCATCCGATGCCACCAAGTAGCACCACAGACTGTCCAGGAGCTCACTGATGCCCTGATCCAGGTCTGGGAGGAGATCTCCCAGAACCCCATCCGCCGTCTCATCAGGAGCATGCCCAGACGTTGTCGGGAGTACATACAGACACGTGGGGGCCATACACACTACTGAGTCACATTGAGTTGCCGTGATGAAATTCACGCAAGTTGGAACGGCCTGTAATTTCAATTGTTTACTTTGATTTTCGGTGTGAGTACTTCCTTCATCGAGACCCAATGTGTGATTTAATTGTTCCCTTAATTTATTTTTAGCAGTGTACTCAACATTACTCACTGACCTGTGACCAATATAGTAATAATTACTCATTGACCTGTGACCAATATAGTAAACATTACTCATTGACCTGTGACCAATATAGTAAACATTACACTTTGACCTGTGACCAATATAGTAAACATTACTCACTGACCTGTGACCAATATAGTAAACATTACTCACTGACCTGTGACCAATATACTAAACATTACTCATTGACCTATGTGACCAATATAGTAAACATTACTCATTGACCTATGTGACCAGTATACTAAACATTACTCACTGACCTGTGCCCAATATAATAAACATTACTCATTGACCTGTGACCAATATAGTAAACATTACT
>JACXGI010017354.1:0-14646 GCA_016801175.1 Esox masquinongy
TGTACAATGTAAGGGCCGTAGGGCCGGGTAGCCTAACACCATGTACAATGTAAGGGCCGTAGGGCCGGGTAGCCTAACACCATGTACAATGTAAGGGCCGTAGGGCCGGGTAGCCTAACACCATGTACAATGTAAGGGCCGTAGGGCCGGGTAGCCTAACACCATGTACAATGTAAGGGCCGTAGGGCCGGGTAGCCTAGAATATTTTTTGCATTCCATTTACGACCCCCTCCCAATGTCCAATTTCCGATTATGGCCTTGTCTCATCAGTGCCCGATGGTCAAAGACAGACACATGCTTCCTCCAAGCATATGCCACCAAGCCGGTCTTGATTCTTATCGCACTGCTCACTCTACCCGAAAGCTTTTTGCTGTTACACCCGAGGTTGACGCTACCTCATTCCCCAGCTTTACAGTAGAGTTCACAGGTGCCCGACCTACACAAGGAATTGCTAGAGAGTGACGTGGCAAGACACCCAGTCCGACTGTCCTTCTGCCGTGTCTGCCAGCGCTGTGCCAATATGCGCCACCCTGTCCTGGCCCCCTCTGGCATTGCCGGAATGTTCCATATGAACCCTGGCAGTTGTACTGCAAGGCATCGACTTTGACCACTGCACCATGTGGGAGAAATAGATTTTTTTTTTTCTCCAAAGATCTCTCTTACCGTTCTTCTTGTAGAAGCGGACCTCGGCCTGGTACTCCTCTCGGCCCTCGAGTGCCTTTTCCATTTGCTGGGCCACATGCTCACTGGTGTCGTTGCCGTACAGGAAACGGCAGCTGCACTTCTTCTGCATCACCTCGGTGCGAGAGAAACCAGTCAGCTCACAGAAGCCGTCCGAGCAGTAGACGATGGGGTAGCCACGGTGGCCCTGCGCGTTGCCCAGCAGGAAGTTGCTGTCTGTGGGAATGAGATAGAAAACCAAGACTCTTTATTCATGAGTGTTAGGACGGAAAATCTTGGTTTCTGTAAGGATTACAGGCTTTACCTTTGATATTATGACCAAATCAAGAGATTAAGACATGGATCCTAATATATGGTGTTTCCACATTTCTATAGCTAAGCACTTTCCATTTACTGTGAATGAGCGCTTTTATTTTTTGTCTCTTGACGGTGGTAGACACTAAACCCCATGAATCATTGTAAAACTTGTTGTATGTAGGTAAGTTCAGCACCATAGACCTCTCTCTCAGGCACTCCAATTCCCTTTAATTGACTGGAAATAAAGTGGAGTTGACCCGAAATCCTGCTTTTCCCTTGCGTAATCAGCACCGTGGCATCCGAAACATTAACAATGCTAAGGTGGAGAGCTAGCGGTGTCTTCGCACATTCAGCCATGCCTTCAGGTTCCACCAGCGCAGACCACCGGGCACCAGTCAGTGTGACAGGTTATTATGGGCTCCCTTGTCTTTCTCTCCTAACAACTGTTTTTCTCTCCGTATTGCTCTCTCAATCATCAGTACCATGGACAGTGCCGGCACTAAACACTACATTACTAAGATCTACAGAGCACCAGTGTCTCATTCACACACAGTGGTTACATCTCAATTATGTTGAGCAATTCTATGCTGTAATGTGTTGTACATTCCCTTCCTTCTACAGACATCTGCACTAGTTCCCTATTCCCCAAAAAGCTTAATCAATCAATCAATCATATTCATTTTTAAAGTGTTTTTTTTTACATCAGCAGTTGTCACAAAGCGCTTTTACAAAACACCCAGCCTGAAACCACAAGGAGCAAGCAATAACAGTGTTGAAGCACAGTGGCTAGGAAAAACACACAAAAAGGGGGCAAAATATAGGAAGAAACCTAGAGAGGAACCAGGCTTGGAGGGGTGACCTCTCATGGCTGTGCCGGATGAACATTTTAAGAGTACAAATTGTAATAATTTAATTAAATTATTTTAATGAAAGCATCATTTTAATGAAAGGTTTCCTAAACTTCGCAATTCTCCTGATTCAACTAATCTTGTCAGATCCGAGGAGAGTTTAGGGAAACCCAGTGTTAATGAATGCAAGTTTTGTGGCAAATTACAATACCGGTCAAAAGATTTGGCCCACCTACTGATTAAAGGGTATTTCTTTATTTTGATTATTTTTAAAGGGTATTTCTTTATTTTGATTATTTATTTTGATTAAGACATCAAAACTATCATATAACACACATGGAATCATGTACTGTAGTAACAGGAAAAACATTAAACGTTAAAGAAATCAAAATACATTAATATTGTAGATTCTTCAAAGTAGCCATCCTTTGCCTTGATGACTGCTTTGCACACTCTTGACATTCTCTCAACCTTGTCGTTATTAGGTAGTCACCTGGAATGCATTTCAGTTAACAGGTGTGCCTTGTAAGAAGTTAATTTTTGGATTTTCTTTCCTTCTTAATGCGTTAGAGCCAATCATTTGTGTTGTGACAAGATAGGGTTGGTAGAAGACAATCATTATGTCTGTACAGTAGTAGTCCATATTATGGCAAAAAAGCAAAAATGCGCATTCTAAATACAAAGCAAATACAATCTGGAAAATAGTAAAACTATAAAATAAGACTTGAATGACTCTGTGTCTAAACTTTCAACTGATACTTTATATTGGGACACAATCTTTATTCATTCACCTATTCCTGCAAGCTCTACCAACACAGATGATCAAACAGCTGCTACTTGGCCCAGGGATTAATCCCTCCATGTACAGGTAAGGACTACATAACAATATGTTCACATACTATATGGCCACAGGCAACAGATAGTATTTCCTTGGCGTTACACACAATAAAAGAACACTATAAGCAGTCAGTGGTGCGAAAAACAACAGACAAATGCAGCATTACAGTGTCTGGCATTACTTGTATTTACCATGTACCCTAAAATATGTTATAGTAAGCCTGTCAGCTGTATTTGGTAAGTGCATTAAGTACTATATGTAGACCTTGGCCTACAGGGCCTCCTTGCGGAGGACGGCTACACTGTTTCCAGTCAATTCAAGCTGAAGATGGAATCAAGGAAAACGCGATACATGCCAACAGACCTTGAAAATTCCACAGGGAGCAGGATGAGCCCGACAGTGGAGAGCTAAATCGCTGCCGAGGCATTTTACACAAACTAGCACTTTAATTGCCCGTCCTCGACACTCAGAAAGCCATACACGGGGGGATTTTACGAAATGGAGACAGCCGTCGCGGGCGTACAGGCGACAACCCCCTCCCCAGCGGATGAATTATATAATGACACACAGGCAGCAGCCATTGGATCCATTGCCTCAACACCAGCAGCCAATGGGCGTTTTGTCTTCACAGCTCTTGGCAAGCTGCGTTTCAAGAACATGAAACTGGATTAATGCTTATGGCCCTTTGTGAAAGAGTCTAAAGACCTGTTCAAACTGTCCTTTGTCATAGTCTTGGCCTGATATTGTTTGTTTACATTTATGAAATTGGATCACAATTAGCTCACAATGAGTCTTTTAGTCTATCAGAAGGTGGACAAGATCAGGACAAGGTTATTCACCACTGAATCTAGGCAGGTGTCAGATTGCATAAGGAATATTATTGTACTTTCTTTCATATTTAACAAAAGCCTAAATATGAAGTTTAAGCACACAAATCAAACATAGGCCAAGAGAAAACAAGCAAAATGCAGTGTATCTGATGGATGAATTATTTTGAGCTTTCTGATGCTGATAACAGTATGTTTCAACTACCATTATGAAAATAAATAGCACCCAGTTGAATGGCTAAACATTAAACTGTGATAACTATTAAAGACGCACCGGTTTCGGTATCTTAAGTGGAAAGAAAGAGTAACTAAAATGTGTCTTTTTTGTAACATCCCAAAATTAATAGTCATTTGTTGCTTGTTAAATACAGGAGCCATACATTAATATTGTTAGTTCAGCAGAACTAGGAGTTAAATGGTTTGTGTGCAGTAGTAAGCTTCAGTCGTTCAGTATTCTATACTTCACATGATCATTTATTGATATGATTGGAGGGCTTACTTTTCTGCCCCCCATATTTCAGCTGACCCACAAACACATTTCTGTCTATGCTTCTGGTTAGAACCAGGACTAAACCAGGGGTAGAACCAGGACTAAACCAGGGGTAATTGGTGGAATGAAGTGCTACATCATGAGGACTACAAAGACTTAATTGTTTTGCAGTTACATTTCTAGCTTGTTCATTTGAAAACACTTTCTTCCCAAAATGTATTTTCCCCAAAATGCTTCTGAAGATTGCTGTATCGGCTTTGAAATTCCAGACTTTATTTTCCCTGATGAAAAGTGTATCAAGCTTTATGAAAACGTCCATTAATTATAATCCATCTATTTATTCACATCTGTTGCTGCAGGATTATTTTCCCACTGTACCAATCCGGCTCACATTAAATTCATCACTGAACAGGTTAAGTGTTAGACATTGAACCTCTACCGAAGCCACCCCAATAACTCTGAAAATGTAAAGAGAAACATCTTCACCTCGGAACACACAGACATATGTGTTTTGTTTGCATTGTAGTCCTTTCTGTCGAACCCTGCAAACATCTAGCAGAAAAGGCCTATCGGCCTATAGTTTATTTTTGACAACTTTTTGGGTAACTTTCTATGAGGTTTTCACGAAACTCACCTCTCTTCATCTCTGTCTTATGCAATATGGTCTATGAATACATACACTGACTCTAGACAGGAGTTGTCTCCCAAGTGGATTTAACAAAAGCAAACCCCATAAATCACAGTGTAAGAATACCTCTGCACCAAAATGTAATGTGAAGCACAATACTGTAATGTGTCTTATATTCTCTGCAACTGAAAACCGAATTGTTGAGCTATTCCATAATGTAATCGATTCTACATTCTCTAAACACAGAATTGTTTGTATTGTAGTCTTTTTGACATTCTCTGACACTGAACATCAAAATGTTAAGCTAGTGTATGGTGTAATGTATTTTACATTCTGACATTGAGCACCAACATTTAGAGCTGTCTTTTACTTTAACTTTTCTTTTACTTTACTTATAATTATTCTGTCATGAACACCAAAATGTTGAGCTATTCTGTACTATAATGCTTTTTACATTTTCTGACACTGAGCACCAAAATGGTGAGCTCTTCTGTACTATAATGCTTTTTACATTTTCTGACACTGAGCACCAAAATGGTGAGCTATTCGATACAGTAATACATTTGACATTATCTGGTACTATAGCAACAAAATATAGAGCTATTCTTTATTGTAATTCATTTTACATGATCTGAAACTGAACAAATTTCTATGGTGAGTGTCACAGGATGTTAAACATATTACAACACAGAATAGCTCAACATTTTAGTGCTCAGTGTCAGAGAATGTCAAGAATTTGCAATAAAGAATAGCTCAATGAGTTGTATCTTATCAAAAACTGATGCAGAAAAACGAATCCATGCATTTGTTACTTCAAGATTATATTACTGCAATGCTCTTCTCTCTGGTGACCATGACAAATCAATAAATAAACTTCAACTAGTGCTGAAAATGGCTGCTAGAATCTTAACTACAACGAAAATATGTGGACACATTGCTCCAGTATTAGCCTCTCTACACTGGCTGCCTGTTAAGGCCAGGGCTGATTATAAGGTTTTATTGATAACCTATAAAGCATTACATGGACTTGCTCCTACTTACCTCTCCGAATTGGTCCAGCCATACATACCTACACGTAACCTAAGATCGCAAGATGGAGCCCTTCTAATTGTACCTAGAATTTCTAAACAAACAGCCAGAGGCAGGGCTTTCTCCTATAGAGCTCCACTACTGTGGAATGATCTGCTGATTAAGGTTAAAGATGCAGACTCAATGCAAACCTTTAAGTGTCAACCAAAAACTTATCTCTTCAGCATGGTCTGTGATTAAGTGTAGTCTGGCCCAGGGGTGTGAAGGTGACCGGAATGGCTTGGTTCTGTCCACCCTTGCTGCCTTGCCAGACGGGCTCTCATCTCCACTGGGTTGTCTTCTCTCCAATGCTATTCGGGGGCAGAGTCACTGGCATACTGTTATTCTCCACTGCTGTCCTTGTCCAATATGAGTTAACTCTGGGCCATACTCAGCCCTCTTTCAGGGTGGTTGCGGTTGGTTGGTGTCCCTGTGGCTGATGCTTGGCAAAGTGGGTGGAGTAACTTCCTGTCTGTTGGGCCCTGTCGGGGTTTACCCTCGGATAGGGCCACAGTGTCACTGGACCCCCCTGTCTCAGCCCCAGGGCTTTACGCTGCCATGCAATTGTGCAGGGGGGGTAGGGTCAGTTCTCCTTCTCCGTTGTAAATCCTTTTTAATCTTAGGAATGCACTCTCTAAATTTTCATTGTCTCCTGCTCCGTTTAAACTTAAGAGGACATGAGGTCTTGGACCAGACCTCAGGAGTACCAGGCTCGAAAGACTTGTAGCTGTCCCTGTCCAAAGGCCTCCTGGTTGTGTTAAAGATAAAGAAAATACCTGATGATTCCAGCTGCCACTCCGCTGACCATTACTCCCTGTCCCTGTCCTTGTCCATCTGGTCATGCTTCTGACTTATGTTTTATAGACTCTGGACGCAGCCCAAATGCATTTATTAATTACTTCAATTTGTACTCTTAAAATGTTCACCTGGTACAACCAGAAGAGGACTGGTCATCCCACCGAGTCTGGTTCCTCTCTTGGTTTCTTTCTAAGTTTTGGTCCCTCTTAGGGAGTTTTTCCTAGCCACTGTGCATCAACACTATTGTTGTTTGCTCCATGGGGCTTCGGGCTGGGTGTTTTGTAAAAGCACTTTGTGACAACTGCTGATGTAAAACGGGCTTTATAAATATATTTTATTGATTGATTAATCTTAGTGTCAGATAACGTTGAATACATTACAGCACAGAATAGCTCAACATTTAGCATTTTGTATATTCTCGGACACTGAGCAATAAAATGTTGAGCTATTCTGTACTGTTATTTGTTTTACATTATCCAACAGGTTGAGCTATTGTTATTGTAATTATTTCATATTCTCTGAGACTGAGCTTTGTGCGTTTGAGCTATTCTGTAACTTATTTTACATTATTTCAAACTAACCAACAACAAGTTTAGCTAATCTGACACTGACTAACCATGCTCGAAAACAACACTGTGCCCCTCTGAATGTTTACACGGTTAAACACAACACCGCTTTGCAAGATCCTCTTGATATAGACCAAGACATTGATCCGAACCATACCTTTCCTTAAAATCACAGCACTGAAGTAAACTTGCGGTTGTCCTTTAAATATAAAATATTATTTTTTGGCCAATTAGAGCTTTGTTTCTTAAAACTTAAATGTGTTAAGGCTGACAGTGTATTCCACTGTCTCATGCCTGGAAATGTCTCTTTACCTCACTTCTAAGCTTCGTGTGCAGTAATACTGTAGGCTACAGTACACCTCTAAGATTGCTGCCAAGGCTAGGCTGGAAAGAGGCAGTAATTGCCTTACAACAGAGAGGAGCCATTTTGAGATCTGATTGAAGCGCACTGACAAAGACCCTAACACATGAGGCACAAATAATGAGCCTCAACGACTTACCAAGGTGTGTGTGTCATAATCGTATGTACTCTGTGTAGCTTGTGTGTGTGTGTGACCCATATCTACATGTAAAACCTGAAAAAACAGTTGCCACAAGGTTTATTGTGATTTCCAGCTCAGGGGATAGTTAGGGTAAACTTACAATTGGACATACTGTTAGAGTTCTGTTAAGGACTACTTTTAGGTTTAGGTATAACTGGTTAGGTTTCAGTTAAGTTTAGGCATACAGGTTAGGTTAATTGGGGTTACGGTTAGGTTTAGGGCTGGGGAACAGATATCTGGGTTAGGGTTTGTTTTCAGGTCCTCAGAAGGATAGAAAAACAAATGTGCATGTGTTTTGTCATGCCTGCAATCCAGGGCTGTAATCTTCTTAAGGATTTGGGTGCCTGTGCCTCCATGACCTCTAGTCTTTTAATTACACATCTGTATAGAGCTGTAATCTATGGAGATTGGCAGTAGACATTATGATACCAACAACACAGTCTTAACTGAGCTAGATGCTAATAACAACTGACAGTAACATCATGCTAATCTGCTGTGGGAAGATTCTCATGGACATAACGACAAACTTTAGCGAGAGAGTTTTACCTCTGGGTTACTGAGATTAACACGATGCTAATGAGTACAGCAAGAGACTGAAACTAGTAGCCAATGTTAACAACGGACTGGGATTGGAGATATAAGCTAATGCTAACAAGAGACCGACAGTAGAGTAAGAAGCTAATGCTAAGAAAAGATTGAGGCTAGAGCAAGGAGTCAGTGCTAACAACAGGGGTAGATGCTGGAAGCACAAAAAAGAGTTAGGGCCATGTAACAAACTTTAAATTACAATGCGTATAGAAAATGTGCAGGCTCAGGGAAGCATTGTGTGTAATTAGGCAGCTTAGCTGGGTATGTTGCATTCTCCCTCCTTTAGTGAAGGTTCAAATTATTATCCTGTTCATATTTAACATTTGGACCACAAAAGCATGTGCCATTGGCCAACACAGTCAATTCAACAACAATGTAAAAAATAAATTCACTGTAAATCAATTAACCAATGAAAATGTAAAATACATATACTTCTGGCATGTTAGAATGACCCTTTAGCGGCTGGATGATGCAGTAAACAAAGAGGCCAAAGCGATGGTGTGGTATACCAAAGCATGCCTAACCAACAACACAGATGGATGGAAACTGGCGCCCTTTATACTGTGTTCCAGGTCTACTAGATTGGATTGTTCAATGAGTAGGTGTTCTCACAATATTCTCACATGACTAAAGCATCTTAGACAACATGTAGAATATAATTCAACACATAATATATGTAATCATTCACCTCCTGCTGGTTACCACCTAACAAACAGATAAAACAATTACAATTACAATAAATGTAATAATTACAAACTAACAAGTCACCCCCCTCTCCTATCCTACCACTTGGTCTCTCCCGGAACGTTTATCTCGGTGTTCGTACACCAGGGAACTCTTTTGGCCAAACACCCTGGAGCAGACACAAGACAGTACACGTAAGCGATTATACCAACAATTAAAACAATGTTCAACCAACTATAGCCCTAGCACATTCCTACTATAATATATATGCACCTAGACAGATATAACAGGATAAAGTCAAACAAACCCTGACTTAACTGTTGTCAATTATTACCAAACATACACACAGTATTATCATCGGAGCTTAATCTATAACCGCTCTCCCTTTCAGGTGGCGATGAGTACTCAACCTGCCGGTCAGTAAATGCTTCATAGAAAATCTGCAAACATACAATGTGCAAAATGTTCTTTGCAAATCCTGTTAATAAAGTGCAAAACATCGCCACCCATATGCCAAGTGTAATTATTAATGTGCATAGTTAAGTTCTCTTCCATGCGCAGTTGTTAGCCAACCCCATTGCTCCATATTAACCAGGCCAAAGCAGTCAGTCACTAGTCAAAAAGATTGCATCTATCATTATACTGTATGCACTACCCTTGCCATGTTAAAAGAATTGCCTTCTGCTATAATGTTTGATTTGAAGTGGAGAGGGATAACCCATCCAATCAGAATCTTTGGTTCTCACTTGTGGACTTGCCTTTTCATCTCACCCGGGTTTTAATAAAAGTAAAGGGACTGGGTTGTCAATTGCAAAAGCTGGTCAATTAGTAATTTGTGTGGATCTGGATGAATGCTTTGGATCATTGGCCTGCTGAAGATTCAATGTTGACCCAATTTTAGCATCCTGACAGAAACAGGAGGCTAAAATGGTAAAATCTCTTGCTACTTCAGAGTCCATGATTCGATGTATCCTACCAGGTTCCCAGGGCCAAAAGAAAAACCGCTCAATAACATCACTTATCCACCACAATTTATAGGGGGCATTAGAATATTTTCTTTACGACCATCCTTTTTTTTATATTTTTTTTTTTTACACCAAACCCAGCTCTGGTGTTTGTGGCCAAAATGCTGCTTTTTTTCACTCATCTGACCATAGAACCTGACTCAAGATTGACACATTTAGCAAACTCCAGACATTGTCTTGTATACCCTGTATAACACAATTTAATCCTATCATTTTAATTGACTAATAGGAGTCTGCAACTTTTCAATTCAACATTGATCACCTTGTTAACAATGACCAACACCTGGTTCAATGAACTGCTGCCATTTGCCTGATCTGCTCTTAGTTGATGTGCGGAGGATGAGCAGGAGGAGCGTATGAACAGGACCCTTATCTCAGCTCACAGCTTCTCAATAACCATGCTACCCACAGGCAGACTGCTGCCTGCCAACCTGCCTGTCATTCGTTACGGGGGAAGTCACACTGGAGCTTTGACACTAAGTATGCACGCATGCATGAATAAACACATAGACACATGCGCACACATATCCCATAGGAAAAGTATATTTCCCTACAGTATACAGTACTGTGCAATAGTCTTAGGTAACTGAAAGTCGAACCAAAGTCATTTATTTGGATAGTAAGTGTTTATTTGTAAAATAATACATACAGCTCTGGAAAAAATTAGGAGACCACTCCTATTTTTTCTTAAATCAGCATATCTACATGTTGGGCAGACATTCCATTCCAGTGTCTGCTAAATTCCAACACAGGCACACCTCATTTTATTTAATGAGGTACTGATTAGGTGATTACCTGAACCAAATCTAATTTAACGAGGAAAAGTTTAAAAACCACTGCTGTGGTCATCACTATCCTCATGCAATAGGACGAGCTGGATGGCAAAAACATTGCAAGTAGTACCTCAAAGGTCATTTGAATAAAAAAATAACTATTCAGCATGACAAAAGAGTTGAAAAGAAAAGCATTGAGTGAGGAAAAGAAGTGTTCAATTTTGGCTTTACTGACAGAGGGATACAGTGAGCGTCAGGTTGCTTCCATCCTGAAAATTTTAAAGACGGCGGTTCATAAGAACAAGGTCAAGCAACAGACACTGGGGACAACAAAGCTACAATAACTCAATAACTGTAGGATGACATCAAGTGACCTACAAAAAGAATGGCAAACAGCAGCTGGGGTGAAGTGCACGGCAAGGGCGGTTCGAAACAGGCTCCTAGGGGCAGGGCTGAAGTCGTGCAAAGCTAGTAAAAAGCCCTTCATCAATGAGAAGCAAAGAAGAGTTAAGTTTGCAAAAACCATAAGGATTGGACCGTAGAGGAATGGAGTAATGTCATCTTCTCTGACGAGTCAAATTTTCAGCTTTGCCCAACACCTGGTTGTCTAATGGTTAGACGGAGACCTGGAGAGACCAACAAGCCACAGTGTCTCGCACCCACTGTGAAATTTGGTGGAGGATCAGTGATGATCTGGGGATGCTTCAGCAAGGCTGGAATGGGGCAGATTTGTCTTTGCGAAGGATGCATGAATCAAGCCAAGTACAAGGTTATCCTGGAAGAACACCTGCTTCCTTCTCCTCTGACAATGTTCTCTGAGAATTGTTTTTTCCAGCAGGACAATGCTCCATGCCACACAGCCAGATCAATCAAGGTGTGGATGGAGGACCACCAGATCAAGACCCTGGCATGGCCAGCCCAATCTCCAGATCTGAACCCCATTGAAAACCTCTGGTATTTGATCAAGAGGAAGATGGATCGTCACAAGCCATCAAACACAGCCGAGCTACTTGAAGTCTTCTCCCAGGAGTGGCATAAAGTCATCCAACAGCAATGTGACAGACTGGTGGAAAGCATGCTAAGACGCATGAAAGCTGTGATCAAAAATCAGGGTTTTTCCACCAAATATTGATTTCTGAACTCTTCCTAAGTTAAAACATTAGTATTTTGTTGTTGAAAAATGAATATGAACTTGTTTTCTTTGCATTATTTGAGGTCTGAAAACAATTAATCTTTTTTGGTTATTTTGGCCCAGTTGTTATTTTCTACAAATAAATACTTTTGTTATATTTTTATTTAGAATTTGGGAGTACTGTTGTCAGTAGTTTATAGAATAAAACAAGACTGTTCATTTTACTCAAACAAATACTTATGAATAGTAAAACCAGAGAAACTGAATTTTGCAGTGGTCTCTTTTTTTCCAGAGCTCTATATATTATATTAATGTATATGTTTTTTTATTATAACACTACCTAACTAAATGGCCTTAGTTTGACTTTCAAGACTTTTGCACAGTACTCTATATCTGGATGCATTCTACCAGGGAGAGACAGAGAACAGACACAGTGCCAGTGTTCTTCATTTACAAGAAGTAGCATAGGTAAATTAAACAAAACAAACCCCACAGTGCAGGGTAGTGCCTCTCTCTGTACTGCCTCTCTCTGTATCTTCCTTCCTTTTCTGTCTGGTGCTGCTTTTTCTGGGGCACTTTTATCCTCCCCCTGACAAGGCCTGATTGAGAGCATATATGCCTTGTCAGGGGGTGGCAGCTGTGCTGCGTTCAACAGCCCCATTTTCTCAGCCCGGGTCCTGGTGGTTCTCCTTGGTGTGTTGGTAACAGAGAGGTTAAAAGAGAGGTTCTGTTCGCACCACAAAAGTGAAATATTCACACAAAAAAAATGTCTAATTGTATAGTGGTTCTGCCCATGAAGTGGATACAAAATTCTAAAAAGTGACTTGTCAACGAATAAATAAATTATGAATTGATCAATTGAAAGGTAATCAAAAAAGAATACAACAAAAATGTAAAATCTTAACACACTTCTAACTAGGCCTGACAAAAATATCCACGTCTGGAATTGTGAATTATACCAGAATTATGAGTGAGTAAAAACATCCAAAAAGGCACTGAGAAATGAATTCAGTTGCCCTCTGTGCAGTAAGAGTGATGAAGGCTTCCCTTGCATGTTGGTTTAGCTGACACCCTTCTAGAAGTATCTTTGAAGGTCATGCCCTGACCTTCAAAACATACAGAAGTATAGGGCCTCCCGGCACCAGGCAGCTCAACACACTAAACATTTGGTTTGAAGTCATCATCAGCTAATTCACCAGTAAAAATTAGTGACACATCAAAGACACATGATAAGGAAATCAAAGGAAAGTGCAGCTGTGTGACACCTTTTGTGATAACACTATTTGTTACAGCTGTATCTGATCTTCAAATGCAACTACTGGTTGCAGGTATGACCCATTTTTAGAACATCAGCACGTCACAGTCACGTCTGTGCACAATAGAACCATCTATCAAGGCCTACAGGGCACTAAAACACAGCTTTAGTAACTTGGACAGCCTCCCTCATATGTAACCTCTCCCATGCAAGGCTGCTTTCATTTCATTACAATGTAACGTGTGCACGTGCAAATCATCATCATAAAATGTAGATGTGTTCATAAATGTTTCATTTTCATCCCATCAATGACTGACAAATACGGTTTCATTATGTAAGGTTCACAATCCCACAATCCTTTTCCCTGAACAGTATTAGCGCATTGGAGCTAAATGCTTAGAAGACAACTTTTGAGCATTCTTTAAAGACGTTGACTCGCTGCTTCAAAATCTACAATCACATCCTACTATCAACAGTGTTTGTTAAATACACACAGTAATGTGTCATCCCTCTCACCGTGATGTGTATATCCATCTCACCACAGGTCTGTCACGAAAAGGTTTTGAAACACTCAGGCTCGAATTGAGATACAGCTGACAGTCTGATCCGCGGAATACCTGCGTTGTCAGGCAACACGACACATCAGTGTTCCAAAGGGTAACCGAGGGAAGCTGGGGTGAATCGACAGCTAGCAACAACACTCCTGGCTCCCTGAGCAAAAACCTCCCTGTCCCTGGAGTCCTTCCACCAGAAACAAAACAAGAGAGAGAGCTTGTTCACAATTGACACTATATGGCATGACAGCGTACAAACTGTGGCCATGGTCAGCCCTGCTGAGATAACCCTACTGCCTAGGTGCATTGCTGTCAACTTTGATTTGTCAAGCTTACGTTAACGTTTTATGATTACATAATGTTTACTGAGTTATTGTATATTAAAAAAGGCAACCACAGTTGATTATAAAATATGTAATAAGCCTTGTCAGACAAACAGAAAGCTCTTAACACAATTAAAATATATAGGAATACTTAATAGCAATGCATGCTGAAACATTTAGCCTATGGGTTTATTTTTTTCCAGTCAGACAAACACATTGATGCCATTTTTATTTCTCTACATGGAGTTTGAAGGAAGTTGTGGGTAGTTTTTGGAGCCATTGTTAATAGCACAAGCACGATGGCTAGACATTTCTGGGAACAGCTAGCATACTAGCATTGTGATGGCTTACTTTCAGTCTGTCAAAAAACAATGCCAAACAGAAATACATAATTTTAACTAGTATAGAAAGCATACTGTATTATGTAACGTGTTCCCAAATAAGTAAAACCAAATTACTGCCTGCGGGGACAAAACTACCAACAATGTCTTTCTGCTATGCAGCATGGTGTTGAAAGTATCATCTAAACACAGATGTCTAAAACCACAGATTTGTGGCACGGGTTAAATGGGCTCCAGTGAAAGAATAGCAAAATAGATGTACTGTGTACACACACACACACACACACACACACACACACACACACACACACACACACACACACACACACACACACACACACACACACACACACACACACACACACACACACACACACACACACACACA
>JACXGI010017355.1:0-14640 GCA_016801175.1 Esox masquinongy
ATTTTCTCCACTTGATGATGACTGTCTTCACTCTGTTCCATGGTATATCTAATGCTTTGGAAATTCTTTTGTACCCTTCTCCTGACTGATATCTTTCAACAATGAGATCCCTCTGATGCTTTGGAAGCTCTCTGCGGACCATGGCTTTTGCTCTGAGATGCAACTAAGAAAATGTCAGGAAAATCCTACTAGAACAGCTTTATTTGTGATTAATCAGAGTCACTTTAAATGATGGCAGGTGTGTAATGACTTCTATTTAACATGAGTTTGAATGTGATTGGTTAATTCTGAACACAGCCACATCCCCAGTTATAAGAGGGTGTGCAAACATATGCAACCAGGTTATTGTAAGGTTTTTATTTTTCATTTTTCTTGCTCGCATATTTCAGTTTGTTTTTCAATTGAATTGTTCACATTATAGGTCACATTCAAAGTGGAAAAGTTTCTGACATGATTTATTTGTCTCATTCTTTTACATCACAAAGACCTGGCATTTTAACCAGGGTGTATAGACTTTTTATATCCACTGTATATAAAATCAATAAATCCAATTTTATGGAAAACTGTTTTTATTCTCTTTCTTTCAGGACCAGTAAAAATATACAAGGGGCATGTAAAACTGATCTCTGGTGGGGTTTTTTTTTACATTGAAAAATGATATATACATTTTATATATAATTTTTCCTAATGCATCATGCCACACTCAATCACACAAGCTCCCAAACTGACAAGCACAACACCATCCAAGTAGTGCAGGACACCATTCCTCCTGGTGCAGGACAATGTCCGGCCTCATGGCCAGAGTGTGTTGGCAGTTCCTGGAGGACGAAGGCATTGATGCCATTGACTGGCCCTGACGTTCCCCAGACCTGAATCCAATTGAGAACCTCTGGGACGTTATGTATCGATGCATCTGATGCCGCCAAGTAGCACCACAGACTGTCCAGGAGCTCACTGGACAGTCAGATAATTTTCAGAGATACTGAATTTGGGATTTTCATTAGTTGTCAGTTATAATCATCAAAATTAAAAGGAATAAACACTTGAAATGTATCAGTTTGTGTGTAATGAATGTATACATTATACAGGTTTCACTTTTTGAATGGAATCACTGAAATAAATCAACTTTTTGATGATATTCTAATTATATGACCAGCACCTGTATTTGTCAGGAAGCCCACATGAAGTCTGAGTAAAGTGTCAGTCATTTATGTTGCGCTGCATGTGTAATTTATGTAGATAGTTGTAGCTTTCATTTATTGCATACTCAGTACTGTAAACTGTATAGCTGTACTTCCTTATGATAAATAGCATTATTAATGTTTGTTTGATTCAAGTACAAGCAGATTGATTACAGTCAGCTTTCATTCACAGTGAGTGTCATTATGAGAATGAGGAAGGGTGGCAGTGACATTCTTCGGTTTTTTGGGCAACCTCAGAAAAGTTGAGAGCAGTGAGAAAATGAGTGCCAGTCAGATGACAGAACTATACAGTAGTACAAGAGAGGAGTCTATGTTTCTTGATATAATAATCATTGCCATTCAGATCAGAAATGGTTAGTAATCCATTCCAGAACTTCATGGCAAGAAACACTACTTGTTTACTGATAATATTTATTTCATGTTCACTCTGGTGCGTTCAGAGTAAAGAGAGAGAGGGAGAGAGAGCATGAGGATGCCAACAGGGCAGGGAGACCAGGTGACATGGAGGTGAGTGAGAAAAGGAGCAAATATTGAAGACTCATCTGATATCGCAGTGTTGGTGTTGTTCCTACAACATCATAATTAATGTTGGCACAACTGAGGTTTGGTTTAGGCACAGGTACCACTGAGGTTAGGTTTAGGCAGAGGTGTCTCTGAGGTTAGGTTTAGGCGCAGGTGTCTCTTAGGTTAGGTTCAGGTTAAGAGTCTTTTTTCGGGGGACCCATAGACCTCCTGGCAGATTTTGTCCCCCCCAATGTTGACTGCATGGCTATGGCCTTGGTTTTGACCAGTCATAATTCATAGTGCATTCTAGAGCAGGACCCAAATATGGTATCATACGAGGCAAAGCAAATGCAATATTTTTGTTTTCGTGGAAAGAACAGGTTCCATGGGTCGAAAACGATAATGGCAAGGAACGCTGCCATTCATGTTATGCGTTCCCGACCAAAGCCGATAAGGCAGGGTCGTTTATTTAGGGAACGAAAAACTACCCACCAAGTGCCAAATGCAGGTAGATTTTATGTTTGGCGTATACATCTCCGAAGGCTATCAACCACACTTGCGGATAAATGTTTTTACCCAATATTTCCCTATAATTGTAATAAGAGCGGCGCATTTAAGTTGTGATACGCTGCAACAGAAAAAATGAATATTTTTAAGACACTATTTTTTTTACCAAGTTCAGCGCATTTGGCATTGCGCACAGTATACTGGAAACAAATTACTTCAAAACTGATATAAATTGCATATGTTCATTGTTTAAGAAAATGTACCTCTCAAAACATTGACAACAATTAATATTTTATCATATTTAAGAGTAACAACACAGCAGGCAGGGCCTTTTGTCCCTCCAGCAATGGGAATCCCTCTACGTCAGGGGGTCCCATCAGACTCATCGACCGAGGATGAGCAACCAGGTGAGGAGGGAGAGTCTGACTCTTCCATTCCCCCAACCCCGCCACATGGAGGGGCACCGACACAATCTAGACTTACCTTCAGCACACCAAAAGTATCCTCACCCTCGAACCTACAGAGACCATTTAGACACATGTCCACTCTGAACAAGATGAAGGCCAGGAAGATCCAACACAAATGTGGACTGGTTATTAGGGGGGACTCTAATTTATCCAGAATGCCCCCTTTTACACAGCAATATCTACAAATTGACAGCTACCCAGGGGCCACTTTCAGGAATGCTGAGGCTATTTTAGCCCACTCCATGGCCTCTCACTCTGTGCGAAAGCTAGTCCTGGCCTTCGGCATTAATAATAGGGCACAGAGTCCAGAAAAGACTTCTATTAAACAGCTTCAGGGAGCGGTCAGAATGGCCAGACAAGCCTGCCCCATGGCACAGATCTTGATCCCCTTGATTAACTTTTCCGCAGACTTGCCACAACGGGAACAGAGGATGCATTTGACACTGAGAGTGGACTCAGAACACAGCCAAACATCTTTAAACAACTAGTCCCCGTGAACCCTGTGACACATACGAGGAACAAGAATGTGGTTAACCTTTCCCAGCACTTTGTTCCCACTGGAGCACAATTAGCACTTTTAAATAGAGGACTGAGTTTTATCCCAGAAGTAGACGGCCACAACGATCAGAAGATCTGGAAACCAAATTAGATATGATGTACAACAGTACCATAGAAAACTTAAATTGGCTGTCTACTTCAGGGATCAACCAGACTCTGAACCCTTACACACAGGTCCACTTGGGTCCCTCCTAAGGATAAATTGCCACCCACTGTCCTGAACCTCATCAAAACTGATTTTTGAGAGGAATTCCATATTGGCAGGACTAAGCTCAATTTGACTCAATTTGAAATTCATGCACATAAAGCCCTAATCAACAACAATAATATAATTATCAAGCCAGCAGATAAGGGCAGTGTGGTGGTGATTATGGACAGGGAGCAATACCTTTGGGAGGGATACAGACAATTGAATGACACCACATATTACTCCAAATTGGCCAAACCCATCTTTAAAGAAACCATTGCTATGGTAAACTAAATTCTCAAATCCCTATATAATATATATTTTTTTTTTACTCATCTCATAAGAATAATAAGAAATGTATTAATCACAAACAAAAAGTATGCTTACAGGGGAATTCTGAACCCCGACCCAGATTGTTTTATATGTTACCCAAAATCCATAAACCCAGATCATCCTGGAATAGAACAGGGGAAATCCCTCCTGGTAGGCCCATTGTTTCTGACTGTATCAGTGAGACTTATTATACAGCTGAATACCTGGACTTTTTTCTGAATCCTCTCTCGACTAAACACCCTAGTTACGTTTAAGATACTTACCATTTTGTTGATATTGTTAAGAATCTTACCATTCCAGTGGATGCCCTTCTGTTCACTATGGATGTAGCTTATATACAAATATTGATATACAGGAGGGTCTACAAACCATTAAGAATATATTTCTCAAATACCCAGATATCAAAAGGCCTGATAAAGAATTATTGGAAATTAATTTATCAAGGAACGACTTTGAATTTGATGGAAATTTCTTCTTACAAATTAAAGGTACAGCCATGGGTAAGACATTTGCCCCGGGCCTACGCAAACATCTTTATGGCTGAATGGGAATCTTCTGCCCTGGCTGCCTGTTCAAAAAGGCCCTTACAATATTATAGGTTCCTTGATATCTGGGGCATTTGGACCCATTCGAGGGAGGATTTCTCACAATTCCTGACTACTTTGAACAACCATAATCCGTCCATCAAGGTCAAGTCCACATGTAGTGACACTACAGTGGACTTCTTTGACACCACCACCTATAAGGGACCTTACTTTACCAACACTGGCAAATTGGATATCAAAGTCTATTTTAAAGACACTGACACACATGCCCTCCTATTTAGATCCAGCTTCCATCCCCAACAAACCTATGCGGGCATACTCAAATCTCAACTTCTGAGGTTCCATAGGATTTGCACTAGGGGGGAAGACTTCCAATTAGCTACTCAACTGCTGTTTTCAGCCCTCACCACAAGGGGCTACACACAAACCATGTTTAGAAAAGCCCTTAAGGCTTTTAAACAGTCAAAACCCCAAATTGTAGATACACTCTTGCCAGTTATTACTATTTATTCTCCCTATACGGTGCAGTTGGTCAAAGTAGTCAGGAATAACTTTAACTCATTCACTGAACAATCTGATCTATTACAGGACCACAGGTTGATTGCTGCCTATAGGAGAAACAAAAACCCTTAGACCAATGGGTAGGGGGGAATTTTATAAACATCACCTGTGGGTAAAAAAACAATTAGATAATTTTCAAAACGCAGGGGGGCACCAGTGTACATACCAAAATAAGTGTGTATCTTATTAAATAAGTGTATATCTTATTAAATGCAAACATTGCAACATACAGTATGTGGGAGAAACAGGTAACACCTTGTTAACTAGATTCACACAACACAGATATAATATCATTAGGAAAAAGGACACTGGTGTCCCCCTGGTACAACACTTTATTGCATAGGGCTGGTCCCAACTGGAGGTTATCGTCCTGGAGGCCAATTTTAGATGGTCCACTGCCCAGAGACGGAGGGCTGAAAGGATTTGGATCCACAGGTTGGGTACTATACAACCGCTGGGCTTGAATGAGAGCTGAGGGTTCTGGGTTTTGTTATGGAAATTCTTGAAATAATGTACATTTGAAAAATGTCTGCCTTTCTATTACCTGGTATGTAACTTTGGTCTTTGTTTGTGACACACATGTCTGCCTAATATCAGAGTATTATTAGGTACTCTGACTGTTCATCTGCCTAGATCAATAAAGGGTATCTGTCCTTTGCTCCTTAGGAATGTAGGAGAGGGGGATCTGGTATTTGCCTAAGGGGCATCATTTAATGGTATCAGCATATATAAGGTTTAGTAAGGTTTACTTGTAAATCTGCCTATCTGTATAACCCATCAGAGTCTATCTATTGTTTGTCCAGATGATGTAAGACCTCTTTAGAGTTCAAGAGGTTTCCCATGTAGGGGAGGACAGCCTGCCCCTTGGTTAAAACTTAGGTAGTGATAGAACAAAGGGAATTAGTTTTATTGACATAGGACAGCTGGGCAGCATCTTACCACACTCCTTTTTCCCCTATAAGTACTGATGATTGACCTGTATTAATTTAGAGACTCCTCAGATGATTATTCTGTAAGCATTTGACGCCTCTCTATATTTGCAAATAAACTGAGAATTTTGTCTCTGTACTTACTCCCTTAAAAGTTCTGATTGATGAAATTGCCATCACAGTTTGACTGCAGGTCATAGTTCATGCATTGTTGTACACTGCCTTTGGTAGTGTCACCCGCCTTTATACTTACCTAACCCTAACCTGGGACCTTCCATCCCAGTGGTATATGATCTGGGAACCAGGGAAACCACCAACATGTTCTAGAGACCTCATTCCAGAGGTAAAAACCAGTTGTTAAATGTAGTGGGACCTGGCATCCAAAGTTGTTCTGTTCACATATGAATTGGACTTCAAATTCTTAAAAAAACTCAACATTTATGCTACCCATATTTTACTAAAATGTTCTCCCTCCTAAATTCATGATTATGGCATAAGATCCTTGCCACCACCTTGCTTCACAGTAGGGATGGTGTTCTTTGGGGGATTTTCCAAGTGTGGACCAAAAGGCTTTGCATTCAGGCCAAAAACTGACAACAATTTTATTGTTGTCAGATCACAAACATTTTTGCCACATTGCGACATAATCTCACATGCAGACTTTGACCAGTCTTGGCCATAATGGCTCCCTGTGTTTTGCTAAATAAAGGGAAAAAAACCCACCCACCTTCCTGAATCTGTTCTGTAAGGAGGAATAGTCCAAAAATAAAACTGTTTTGCATAACTGATTAGCAACTACAGAAAAACGTTGAGATTTCTGTTAAACAGCAGCTGAATCCACGGCAGATCCGGCGTTGTTATGGCAAATCCTCACAGATAGTAGTCACACTGACTTGGCTCCTCCGCACCAGATCCGAAACACGTTTTTAGCGTTGGCTAGTTTGAAGGAATTGGCCCTGATTTGGACAGGATGCGCCTGCCGCATGATCTATGGTCGCGTGCAGCGCTCGTGCTGTCATTTGAAGCATTTGGGACGTTGGTCATATCAACCGTCAAACAAGAACGAGTTATTCAGCACACTGGTGAGTAAAAGTTTGCTAGTTTAATGGTTGCTGAATGCCAACAACAATATATGTGCGTAAATAATGTTACATGATGTTACAAATAGTCACCTGTAGTTAGCAAGGTTGTCTTTAGATTTTAATTAATGTTTACTAATCGTGCTATAGCTAAATGTAGCAAGCCCAGCTCGACAGTATTGAGGTACTTCTAGCTAACCATTTTGCTAGTTGTATTAGACTAAATTGAATTGGTTTGGTCTAGGAATATATTTTTTTTATAAATCCTCACAAATCACATCGATACATTGTACCCAATGTACCCAATGTAGCCAATGTCAACTTAAACATAGAACGTTAGCTATACTTTCTAGCGACCTACAGTCATTAGCTAACGTTTGGTAATTAAAATTATTTGCTAGCTAGTTTTCTATGCCCGGATGATGACTATTATAGGATAGGTAACTTAGCAAACAATTATTATTAGCTGCAGTAGCTCTTGTAGGTATGCTGTTAAAGTTAGTATCATGTTCGTTACAGTAGCTGATTGATTTGTACTAGTAATTGTTAAACATTAACTGGTTGGCCAGGATTCTGGTTGGTCAGTTTTCCTGCTAGGATCAGCCAAGGGTACGTACTAACATAGTCAAGTGTGCACATACAGTAGCATCCACACACCATATGACTGGTGTGTAAAGTTACAGCTGCACATTCCTTGACATGTTTTCTATTAGTTTTGTGCCTAGGTCTAATCACATTATATTTTTATCTTTCTTAGTCTTCAGCATCTCAGTGGTCACCAACCCTGACATTTTTGTCTCCAAATCTAACTGTTTGAGGTGAGTTTAACTTTTTCACCACATTGCTTAAAAAATATCACCCCCATCTCAGTCCCAAGGTTTTACACTTCTATATCTATATCACTTCTATATATATGTGCCGGGGGAGTAAGGTCAGTTCTCCTTTGTAAATTCTTTGTGAAGCTAAGTAATTCGCTCTCTAAATTTTCCTTGTGTCCTGCTCGGTGTTGACAGGAGGACTACCTGGCCCGAAAGGCTCGTAGCCGTCCCTGTCCAAAGTCCTCCTCATTTGGTTGCAGATCAAGCAGCTGACAATACCTGACGATTTCAACCGCCCCTCCGCCAACCATTCCTGATTGTCCCTGTCCTTGTCCATCTGGTCATGCTGCAGACTTGGATTATGTTTTTCAGACTCTGGACACAGCCCTGGGTGTTTAGTATAAGCACTTCGTGACAACTACTGATGTAAAAATGGCTTTATAAAATCCGATTGATTGATCACAAAATGCATGCAGTAGGCCATCAGTTTAGTCTTGCATCTGACCACAGAGGTGGTCCCAGGGAACATTCCAAAACAGCAGACAGTATAGAGCATGCTGCAAGACCATAACACTAATGTTGAGGACTATTTACGTCATCCTCTTCCTGAATGCTCCGGGAAATGTGTGGTCTCAGTTGGACATCCTCAATTTCACTCGCCTCATGTTGTGGCACAATGTTGTGTTTGTTAATTTCTAGTAATATCCCATGCTTTTCATAACTTTAAGTTATGATGGTTTCATTTATTCAGTATTACCAATACAATATTGTGATGGAAAAATTATAATCTATTCAATTTATTTGTTTGAAATTTCAAATTTTTGTCTAACAATGAAAATGTAAATGAGTTGTCAGGATGTGTCTGGGTGTATTGGTCCTGGCTAGGAATGGGGGGGTGTGCCCCCACTCTGATTTATTAATTTTTTAGCTCAAATTGTATGAATGTGTTTATTAATGTTGGCTGCCACCATGTGATAAATCCTTATGTTTCGGGTTAACAAACAGTGTACTAATTGATTCAGAATTGAAATGTTTTTGATTTTGATATTTCACTGTAGCCATGAATTTACATTTTGATATGAATTCCTATTTATCTATAATAACGATTTCATGGTTTTGAGACATACTTCCATTGTACAATACTATGTACATTTTTGTTATAGATTCTTAAATTCTTTCGCATGCTTTTATATTTAATTACTGAAAATTACATTGATTTACAATACAGAAAACTGCATTATTATTTAAACTGTTTAACAGCTATTAAAATATCAGTTATGATGAGTTACATAAAGATACATTTTTGGTCATGGTAGAAATGTAAAATAATTAAAATCCTATTTAATTTGTAATTGCTCAGCATATTTAAAAAAAACACACCTCACCATCAGTAATGAGTCACAACCGGAACTGAAACCGATCTGGCACAGGGCCAATCCAGAGGTAAAATTTAATATGATAGATTTGGGCCTATGCTGGTCCAAGTCTGTTTTAGATCCGGATTCCAGATCCGTATCAGCATTGGCCCGTTGTGCATCTGGATCCCAGGCCGGGTCTGTTACACGAGTCTGGAACAAATGTTGCAATACATCAGACATGGATCTGACGTGGATACTTTTTATCTAGGCGAGGTTCCACCAATGTGTTTCAACAATGTGTTCTTTGTTCATTCTCGCAGTGTTTATCTATTAGATCTTAGATAAAGGTCAAACAATAATTTAGGAGCTATTTATGCAGGTGCACAGAAAATTCAGAAGGGTTCAGAAATGATTTCTCACAATATATTCCCTGAATGAGATGTTATTGTGACAAGAATGTTTTTAATTTAAGGAGAACTAGGCCAAACAGGATGAAAAGTGATTTCAGGGACACAGTGTGAAATAAAATTAAATTAAATACAATATTCATGAGAATTGTTTTGATGAAAGAGATTTTAACTTGGTCTTCCAAATAATATTTTATCATTTTATGTGTTATATTTCTCATAGACATGGAAGAGTAAAACCATTGGACAATCAATGTCATTATCACCTACATACACTGAAAACGTTTTTTTCATCTATCAGAATAATATTAATATTATTTCAACTGATTCTTTGGGACGCTCAGTCTGGAAGGGAAGAGGAAGGGGAGGCACAATTAACTGAACCAGGATGACCTTTATGACCTCTGGGTTTACACCCTTCACTTTATATATTCACCACACTGAGGCACCAACGGGTCCGGAATTATATTAACAGGGCAAGGTCAAGGCAAGGTCAGAGGTCAGTGGTCAACAGATTCTATCCTACTTTAAACCACTGCAGTTAATATAGCTTTGGGGTCAGTCCACAACAATGGAAATACACAGAGATAAATATAATTCAATATTTATTGAATCTAATCTAAATTATATTTCCCATGTTGTATATAAAAAAATACATATATTCGCAATAGAATGTAGTGCAATTATGGGGGTTTAAACCACTGAAACATGATCTTCCCAGATACAAGCAACTGGTAGCATGTTGATTTATTCTTTCTTTAGAAACGTGGTTTCTAAGTCTATCAAAAAGTAAATTAATAATTGAGAGACACATACACACACATTAGGGCTGGACTCTAGAGGACCATAAAAAGATATGAAGACACTCAAACTCAACCAGGACCAAATACATATTATAAGACCGCAAGACTCCAGCTGCCAGATCACACCAAGACTCCAGCTGCCAGACCACACCAAGACTCCAGCTGCCAGACCACAACAGGTACTGTCTCTGCTGCTGCGGGTCAATCCAATACTTTAACATCAATTACAATATAATATGCTGAGCAAAGGCAAAAAATTCAGTAATTCTGTAATCCTGTAAATGTATCTGATCCATTATTTTTACTTTAACTCTGTATTTTATTGTTGTGTAAATCATTTTGAGTATCCAGTAGAATAGGAAAAGTTGGAAGGAAAGGAAAATTACTATTTAATTTAAAACACTACCATACCACAGGCAGCCGTACATTAGCGTGGAAGTAGAGATACACTTTAGGCTGATAATATATGGTATATAGGTTCTGTTAAGACAAATATTTCATTCCAGAAACATGCTAGTAGGCGTCAATATTATCCAACAGTAACTCACTAGCTTGTGCTTGGTTCTGCTACCTCGTTCCCTAGGTTCTGCTACCTCGTTCCCTAGGTTCTGCCACCTCGTTCCCTTGGTTCTGCTACCTCGTTCCCTAGGTTCTGCCACCTCGTTCCCTAGGTTCTGCCACCTCGTTCTTGATGCAGTCTAATCTCTGTGTCCGCTAGTTTAGGTTCGTTAGTGAGTTCTCCCAGAAATGTAATTAGTCAAAATAGACTATAAACTATTCAGGAGACCAATATAATCTACTCGAGATCATTTTTGACAAGCTTGTCGGTGATTCAACAGTTGTTACACAAAGTGTTCAACAACATATGACATCAGTGTACAACCTCAGTGCAAGGCAAAAGTGTATAATGAAATACTGTTTGGGAATTTTTCATTTTTCATCTTTTGTAATGAAACATGAACCAACTCCAAGTTACCTCCCCCTTCTGCACTGGCCATGGGTGTGTCTAGTCTTGGCTTAGGGCCAATCTGACTAGTTTAATTCAGGTCCTCCATACCTGCTTAACCTCCACCCTGTGTGTCTGATCACATGCCTCCACTGAACTGTCAATTCTACACAGATGCTTCTGAAGGGTCTGTATACAGGTTCTAAGGTCATGCCTTTATCACCATATCTTGAGCCATAAGTAGATCACTCTGTCTTACACTATGTTGTCGGGAAGTAAAGATTGGAATGTGTCCCTAGTTGATAAGAGTGGCTACACAATACTCGTCTTGTAATTCTCAGGTTAGTTAATCCAAATCCAACTTTCCTGACTGACGAATCATCAAGATGTATCCTCTCACAGGATGTTCTTGTAACAGAATTGTTATATAGCTGGTTTGTTCATAAGTATATTCTAAGACAGAATTAATAATTTTCACTAGTAAAATATGAATCACAAATGCAAGATTACATTTGATATGAAATGATATTTTCCACATTCCCTCGGTTCTGCCCACCTCATTCCCTAGGTTCTGCCCACCTCATTCCCTCGGTTCTGCCCACCTCATTCCCTAGGTTCTGCCCACCTCATTCCCTAGGTTCTGCCACCTCATTCCCTAGGTTCTGCCCACCTCATTCCCTAGGTTCTGCCCACCTCATTCCCTAGGTTCTGCCCACCTCATTCCCTAGGTTCTGCCTATGTTCCTTAGGCTCTGCCAACTCATCTTCACATTGTAAACTACAACATGTGGGCTATCATGGTTGGTTAAATAAATCATTGTAAGAACATTGTTCTTACATTTAACAAGTCCCATTGCTCTTTTGAACAAGGACAAGCATATCTAATCGCTAATATCATAAAGCATGTGATTTTGGCAAAGCACATCATTTTGAGATCTGACAGCTGTTTCATTACAAGGAAGTAACTTACTTGACTGAAATCTGCCACAGACACTTTAGAAATACAGAAATACAGTGCAACATTTGGTCTGAACCGTCTCTCAGCCAGACAGAATGTATATGTTACAAAATGGACATTCCTGACTGCAGACAAGCCAAGCTAGTAATAAAACCAGAAACATTGTGTTGTATTATTGTATATTTTATGGTTTTATTTATGTTGGCCTATTTCTGTGTTTCTGTTTGGACCCCTGGAACAGCATCCAGTGTTTCCTGTTGTCATAGTCCCCCTCAGTCATGAAGACCCTGGTGGTGGTCCTTTCTCTGTGTCTGATTGGAGGAGGATGTGAACCAATTAATTCAAGTTAGTAGTCACTAGTATTGAGTATCTGCACCATAAGGTCTTCTGACCAAGTACCTCAGAGTCTGGCTCCTATCTAGGTTCCGACCGTACTACAGGGGTTTTCCTGGCCACTGGGCATCAGTTCTTGTTTTGCTTGCTCTTTGGGGATTTAGGCTGCATTACAGTTAACTTCTTAGTATTTAGAGGTTTACTAGTATTTAGTAGTAGTATTACAAAAATACTTTAGTACAGTATTTTCTCTCCTTTCCTCTCCAAGACAATGTGATCAAAAACATCAACGAAGGAATCGGCGGTGGTGACCCATCTTTCTCAGGGAACGGACACTACAGGAACCTCAACGTGCGCAGCTGTAAACAACTCAAAGACAAATATAATGTCAAAAATGGTCAGTGAAATACATTTAATCTACCCTATAGTATGAAATTAAGCAGTCAAGCTTGGTAGGGCATCGTGCCAGTACAAAAACACTTGTACTCCATGTAGCAAGTTGCTGTATAATAACAAATACAGATATTTAAAAATTTTCACTATGCTTAGATTTCTCAGGGTGGTTTGATATATTGGGTTTTCTATAGATTGAACCTGTTCACTTGATTGTGATTCTCTGTCAGATGGACTGTACTTCCTCACCTCGGCCACCGGGGTGGTCTACCAGACCTACTGTGACATGACCACAGCTGGCGGAGGCTGGACACTGGTGGGGAGCGTGCACGAGAACAACATGTATGGGAAGTGTACAGTGGGTGACCGCTGGTCAAGCCAACAGGGGAATAACATCAACAACCCAGGAGGAGAAGGGAACTGGGAGAACACTAACACCTTCGGAACAGCAGAGGGCGCTACCTCCGATGACTTCAAGGTAGAACATTCCTCTGTAGACACGCCGAGGACTCTTCTGTTTCCTTCAGAACACTTTACAAATCAGACCAAATCTGTTCCCCCCCTCAGAACCCTGGGTATTATGACATCATGGCGGAGGATGTGTCTGTCTGGCACGTTCCTAACAGAGTTCTGTATTCAAACTGGAGAAGCAGCTCTATCCTCCGTTACCACACTGAGACCAAGTTCTTAATTCACAATGGAAGAAACCTATATGGACTGTTCAAGGTAGAACACACACAGACAGACCCACGCACACGTACACACGTACACGTACACGTACACACACACACACACACACACACACACACACACACAAACACAAACACACACACACACACACATAAAGCATGCAGACCGACAATGTGACAGTTCTCCATGTCGTTTCTCTGTCCATACAGAGTTATCCAGTGAGGTATGGAATTGGTCAATGCAACGTCAACCTGGGACCTTCCATCCCAGTGAACTATGACCTGGGCACGAGGGAAACCACCAACATGTTCTATGGACCTCATTCCAGAGGTAAAAAACAGTTGTTAAAAATGTAGTGGGATCTGGCGTCCAAAGATGATGTTCTGTTCACACATGAATTGAAGTTGGACTTCAAATTCTTAAAAAAGCTCAACATTTATCCACAGTTTTTTTATATTATTGCAGAAGATTGCGACAGGAGCCACATACCGCTGTAGAAAACCCATCATTCAGCATTACTGGTCCTATTATATCTTCTAACACAAGTGTGTAGTCTGGTCACAATAACGATGATAACTTTGTCATTGAACAGTACGAGTACAGTACAACAAAATGCAGTTAGCATCTAACCAGAAGTGCAAATAGATGAATAGGGCAGGAAATTTACAAGTGGAATGTATAGATGTGCAATGAGGGCAAATACAGTGAAAAGGTTATTTTTGTTACTCAAAGACTGATATGGTTCACCAAAAACGCAACAAAGATCCACAGATTTCGATGGGGTTCTATTTAGCGATTTTGCTGCCATCTTCACTTAACTAGCCCTCTAAGCGGGCGGGCGCGTCAATTGAAAATATTTTTGAACACTGCTCCGTAACCGTAGAAGTTAGATGCTTCATTCTTCTTCCACATTAATAGGGTTATTTTTCTGCAAATAACAACGTCTCATTTGTGTACTTTCGTCAACCAGAAGCCCCACAATCGCAATCAGAAAATTTCTATTTGAGGCGTCCAAGTCACACATTTTTATTTATTTCTCTAGAACTGTAGAAGTTAGAGACTT
>JACXGI010017356.1:0-14639 GCA_016801175.1 Esox masquinongy
GGTACAACCTTTTTCAAGTTGACAGTCCGTCAAAGCTGACAATTTGAGTTTCAGCCAATGGGGTAGAGTCTGCAATATGGCAGTTTAATTTGTTGTCAAAAGCATCTGGTTCTGGGACCTATGCTGAGACACTTCTTATCATTACCTAACACTTTTTGATCCCATTTGGAATAGCTGTTGGCTATGTTGTTTTGCACATGACTGTATAATTATGCTGATATTTTATCTTCCCCACCTCCTTCAAAAACTACACTGCTGCCAGAGTCTGAATCAATCTACTATCAAGTAAAGCCAGACACATCCCACGGTATGACTAGATCACTCATCTACTGAAAGGATATGAAACTAACGGTCTGTTATACAGTGTATGAGTACATCGAAGTATCTCCTAACAGAATCTATGTTTGTGTTGATATTATAGGTCCTGGAAGGGCATGTGAAGGACACACCTTCAGTTGAGGAGCAGAAAACGTGAATATTTGCACACACAAGGTGGAAAGTGAGAGGTTCTTTAGGTTCTGGGTTTTAACTGATTATTAAAGCAAGAGTTCACAATTTTCATTAGACACCCTGGACAATGAACACACCACACAATTTAAAAGGAGAGTGATAATGGGAAAAAAAAACAGGGGGTGGTATAGCCCAGAAGTCTGGCACATATCTGGCTAATCTCATCAGACTCATAATAATTAATGTTTCCTACACGAAGAAGAAAAATACAAAAAAAGAAGAAAAATACAAAAAAAACCTACTTAAATACCATTAATGTGTTCTATCAATTAGTCAATGAACCAATTAAATTTACACCAGTGATACACGTATAGAACAATACCTTGTACTGGAAGGATTTATATGTTAACTTGATGATTTGTTCCAATGGCATGTTGTATTGATGATGAATGATGTTACCTAAGGCTATAGCCACTTTATCTGCTTTGTAATGGTGTTTGAAATGTCTTGAAATGTATCATCATTAATTCTTTAATGCTGTCTTTCCAGTGACACAATAACATATAATTCCGTAACATATATATAGGAATGATGTTTGGTGTCCCCACTATGCATAGTTGGTGCAGAATATTCTAATATCAAACCACAAGCTGAGATATTATCTGATAGGAACTGACATACCTTTTATCACTAATATGTGTTTGTCTTAACCACCCATGTGCTGCCACTGCATGAAGGAGGGGATACTAGTGACCTTAATAATAATCAACATCTCTCTATATTCTGGAGTCAATGGGAAATATACTTACATTATTTTTACCTAACAACTTCATATTTAACAAATTTCAATTTGGTTTTAGATCTGGGCACATTACTATAACAAGCAATCAATTGTTTGTGAATGCTTTGACCAAAGCCTTGGATGACAAATTAAAATGTTTTCCTCTATTTATTGACCTGTAAAGTGTTGCACACATCACTGTCTTTTATACACTTCAGTTGGTTCAGACTACATGACTTCCAGAACGTCTTGACATTGGTTAATGTTTGTATAGAAGGCTGTACTGCAGAAACTTCCATCTTCCCATCTTACCTCAAATATAAGTTATCAAATGTGATCAAGACTGGATAGTTGTAGAGATACCATGGGCTTATTTAGAGTCAACTGCTTTGTCAACTGTTATACGCAAATTTAAGCTAAAAGTGCTGGTGCCCATGAAGCAACTTCTTATTGTCCACTGTGATTACTTCTCCTAATGTGTGTATTTTACACCTGTGTATTAGTATGTTTATATTATGGGTGTAACACAGGGATCAATTGTAAAAGTGACCTAGGCCTCAGCTTGAATTCTCTGTATAAATAAAAGTACATTAGAAAAGAAATCTTTGGTTCTAATCTCATTACATACTTATTCCTTTTCATAAAAAAGGTTGGAACTCAAGTAAAGCATTATATACAACCATAAGATATAATAAATAATTTTTGTCATGAGGCTTTTTAAAAAATATTTATATCTGTGTTTTTTTTGTGATGGTGAAAAGGTATGATCTTATCATACCTTTCTCATACAGGAAGTAGGGGGGTTTGTCAGGAGAACAAGTAACTCTCTCTGTTGTTCAGAAAGAGTAACTCGTCATTGAGACAAAATGGATCACATCTCTCTCTGTGTTCTATTCTGTCACTACTAACTTTGTGTATTTGTTTGTTTGTTTGTTATGAACACAAAGTGCTCCAGTGTTAATATTACTACTCTATTACTACAACACACTTTACATTACTGTATTACTACTTTAATGTAATGACTTTCTTTGTCTTTGTTGTAGTACTGAATACCCTCATTTACTGTTGTCATCACTTTCAAGTTAATGGTAGATATTCATCAATTCACTTTATCTCTTCAAGCTTTATCCTCTTGCTCTCTGACATTGCTGTACCTTCCTAATATTTTTTATATGATATAGGTGATTCAGTTGTGTATGTCTGGTCAGTCAAAGCATATTAAACGTTGTTTCTGTAATGTGTGTAAGGTAATAATATTCTGTCCTTATTATAGAGATCTGTTCTGACCCTCCAAACAAATTTGGCCCCAGATATTGAAGGGAGAGTCTGTCACTATGATATGTAACACACAGGGAAAATGTCACTGACTGGGAGCACACATGTCACCAGACTTATTATTATGGCTATAATACAGACAGAGTTAGGGCTATTCCTATTTGTCTACTAATGCCTCTTGATATTAATGTAATCCAAAAGTAATTCAAAGTAATCCAATTATGTTACTGAATTTGAGTAATCAAAAAGTTACATTACTGATTACAAATGCAGACAGGTAACTTGTAACTGTAACGGATTACATTTCAAAAGTAACCTACCCAACCCTGAATACCGATTACATCATTACAATTACATAAATATGGAGAATGAACACAAAATCAATGCTGCTGATTTGTTGGACAGTGGTGATTACATACAGCATGTCTGGGTACAAACAGACATGATGAACTCTATTCTATGTGGAGTAATACAGTTAAGCTGACCGTGACACGGATGTCTCTTTCATCTCAGTGCCTCAATGCCAGTCACCACTTGACATGAGGTCCCATTTTGTTAATCTGCCGCTTTGCCCAAAGCTACACTGACTGTTCATTCAAATGCTATGTATGCTGGAGTGAAAGTCAGTCTGATGTGTGAGGAGTCTGACTGTAGCTGGACTGAATACAAGTGGAACAAAGACAGATAGAATGTAGTATCCCAGTCTGAAAATACATTTTATATTAAAATCTTACATTTAATAGTAATGATTTTTCATCAACATCAAACAATCTTAAATAAATCTCATCAATGATTTTTGTTGCTGTTGTTGTTGCTAACGTTACAATTAAAACAATAGTAACTCATGGTGTACAAAGTTCACCATTTCATTTTAGGCGTTTCTACCTGGCACAAGAGATGGCAGAGCCAGGAAGCAGGCATCCATCTTGTTTCTCTCAAATTCCAAAATCAGTTTACTTCCACACTCCTGGAAATACCATGCTTCTGGTCTGCATCCCTTCCTGTATCAGAAGAAAATACAACTTACGTAGAACTCAGGTGTTCAATAAATGAGTCGATGAACGAATTACATTGTTGGCTTGATAGCAAGGCTACAAGTCACACCTGTTAAGCTGAACACATCTTTAAGAGTGTTTGCTGAATGACTCCAATATACTGTAAATGTAATTATATGGTATCTTGTGGAACGTTTTGGTGGATAAAGTTTTTTGCATTCAGACCTGTAAAACTGAATCAGTTCATTGGATGTGTTTGCAGGAAAGTCAAAGCCTGTCCTGAATCGGATACCCAATAGCTCTCAGATATTGAAAGGAGAGTCTGTCACTTTCACTTCTGACATAAAGGGAGTAGATAGTGATGGCCATTCGAGGCTTCATTAGCGTTGTTTTAGCTGCAGGATATTATGCTGGCAGCACTCAGATTTTCTTTATCACAATAAAAGCCATCATTGAAATGTATAAGGCAATATAGTTAGCAATCTAGTCTGTGAAAAAGAACAGACAAGAATAGCATAATAACCTGCTGTTAAAGGAATGGTAATGAAGCCTCGAATGGCCATCACTAGGGGTAGATGTCACTGACTGGGAGAGCCCAGTAAAACTATGAAAGAATGATGACTGGAAGTTAAGATGGCGTAAAGATCACTGTCACAGATGGGCTGACATCATCAGTCTATTTACATCAACAGGAATGTAAATAGACTAATGTTGTCAGCCCGTCTGTAACAGTGAGATCATCACCTTATTTCATAGGAACTAAGGTCCCTCCCGCGCTATGTAGTCTTCACATCCACTTCACTCAAATGACGTATTTTACAACAATATGGAATATGATTCAATTGGTACAGTGATCTTTACGCCATCTTAACTTCCAGTCGTCATTTTTTCATAGTTTTACTGTGCTCTGTTTCTCGGCAAGGGCTCAATTGAAAGAGATGTCTTTTTGTTATCTTTGTTGAATAAGTGACTAATAATAAATATTTTCTAGTACTATAGTGTGTAACTTGTTTCAATGAACTTCAAGATTATACTTAAAATGCAACCTGGCAGATCAACCTGGCAGATCAACACTCTGAGTCCTGCTGGTCCTACTGACACAGGAGGATATGTGTGTAGAGCTGGGAGAGGAGACCCAGTCTATTACACAGAATACAGTGAACCTCAGTTTCTCTGGTCAGGAGGTAACCAAATTCAAACTGCATTTTATGACATTTACACCACCCTCATAGGTAACAGTAGGTTTGACTTGTCTCTCATTGTTCAGACCTGCAGCTTTCATGGTCTCTCAGAATAAATCCCAACAGAACTCAACACTTTTCATCAGCATCTCTCTCCCTCACGTGTGATCTGAAGGGGAGCTCTACTGGATGGAGACTGATGAAATACCCAGAGAAAACTGTGAAGTCAGGCTGTTCTAGTAACTGGGGATCGATAACAGGGTCCACTTGTACCATCACCTCCACAGACACAGGGGACAGTGGAGTGTACTGGTGTGAGTCTGGATCAGGACAGTACAGTAATGCTGTCAACATCACAGTGTCTGGTAGGTCCACTGGACAACATTGAATAATGGTTTAAATTTCAATGTTTTGAACTGATTGTATCGATTTAAATACAAATCCATAAGACATTTACCCATGGTCAGTGATGGTTCCAGATGTACTATTCTTTATATATTTTTCACAGATGGTGATGTGATCCTGGAGAGCCCTGCTCATCTCGTTACTGAAGGAGACTCTTTGACTCTGCGCTGTAAATGTAGAAATCAGAGAAGCACTAATTCTAAGGTGGACTTTTACAAAGATGGAGTACTGATCAGGAAGGAAACCACAGGAGAGATGATCATTGCTGCAGTAATGAAGTCAGATGAAGGCTTCTATGAGTGTAATTCTGATCAAAGAGATTCACCTGGAAGCTGGGTGACAGTGAGAGGTGACAAAATTATTGAAGTTAACTTTTGCCTGTTTGATGAACGGGCGATTTTAATGTGGATGGTAACACGTTTAGTTTAGCAGTTGCACAGTCAATTTCAAAGATTTGATATCAAAACACTCAGCATTGACCTGCCTTTTGGAGCTCTCAATTCTACAACTTTCTTTTTATTCTCTGTTCATTAACTGTACATACTGTACAGTTGAAGACAGGTACAAAATTCCAGTAAATTCGGAGTTGAAGACAGGTACAACCTTTCTCAAGTTGTCAGTCTGTCAAATCTGACAATTTGAGTTTCAGCCAATGGGGTAGAGTCTGCAATATGGCTGTTTCATTTGATGTCAAAAGCATCTTGTTCTGTTGATGGGACCTATGCTGAGACACTTCTTATCATTACCTAACACTTTTTGATCCCATTTGGAATAGCTGTTGGCTATGTTGTTTTGCACATGACTGTATAATTATGCTGATATTTTATCTTCCCCACCTCCTTCAAAAACTACACTGCTGCCAGAGTCTGAATCAATCTACTATCAAGTAAAGCCAATCACATCCCACGGTATGACTAGATCACTCATCTACTGAAAGGATATGAAACTAACGGTCTGTTATACAGTTTATGAGTACATCGAAGTATCTCCTAACAGAATCTATGTTTGTGTTGATGTTATAGGTCCTGGAGGGGCATGTGAAGGACACACGTTCAGTTGAGGAGCAGAAAACATGAATATTTGCACACACATTCATATGAAGGCACATGTTGCAAGGTGGAAAGTGAGAGGTTCTTTAGGTTCTGGGTTTTAACTTATTATTAAAGCAAGAGTTCAAAATTTTCATTAGACACCCTGGACAATGAACACACCACACAATTTATAAGGAGTGTGATAAAGGGGAAAAACACAGGGAGTGGTATAGCCCAGGAGTCTGGCACACATCTGGTTAATCTCATCAGACACAATAATTCATGTTTCCTATGTTAGTGGAAAGAACCTTGCCTTTAAAATAAGAAAATGCAAAAAAAAACTACTTAAATACCATTCATGTGTTCTATCAATTAGTCAATGAACCAATTAAATTTATTACAGGGAAAATTACACCAGTGATACACGTATAGAACAACATTTTGTGCTGGAAGGATTTATATGTTAACTTGATGATTTGTTCCGATGGCATGTTGTATTGATGGTGAATGATGTTACCTAAGGCTATAGCCACTTTATCTGCTTTGTATTGGCATTTGAAAGGTATTGAAAAGTATCATCATTAAAGCATTAATGCTGTCTTTCCAGTGATACAATAACATATAATTATGTAACAAAAACGGAGTTACACAAAACAGTATGAGTTACTCTTTTTCTTAATTTTCTTGGACTGAACTGTTGCAAAATCTGTAGCTTTGTTATTTATTTCTTCATAGCATTCATATCCACCAGATGGCATGAGGGCTTTCTTACAGTAAATGGATGTGGTCATTATCGTCGACTTTCCATACAACCTATTTTTTGAGGCCTAATATAAATGTTGGTCTTCCCAATGAGTGTGATAATTATAATACAGTTAACTTCCGAAGTATTTGGACAGTGAAATTTTTTGAAGCTCTGTGTTCCAGCACTGAAGATTTGAAATTAAATAGTTACTAAAAGGTTAAAGTGCCAGCTTTAATTATTTAGGTATTTTCATCCATTTCCAGTGAAATGGATGTTTCATCGAAATGGATGTTTCATGTTTTGCAGATAGTCCCCCGATGTTGGGTCTTGATTCTTGGCTTTGCATTTGAATTTTGGAATGCACTGCTGGTGTTTGGTAAACTGAAGGCTAAAGAAATGTCGATGCAAGTCAAACTGTCTATCAAGGCAGATAAATCTGAAATTAAACAGAGATATAGCTGAAATATTAGGAGTGCCAAAGTCAACCGTAGGGTACATTACGAAGAGGAGAAAAAGTACTGCTGAGCTAAGCAATGGAAAACAACCTGGAAGGACTAAGGCAGACCACTAGCAGATGAAAAAATAATTATCACCATAATAAAGCAGACAGGGAACATTCTTCGGGAGGTAGTTGTGGATGTGTGTGCCACTACCATCCACAGAATATTAAACCAACCGAACTATAGAGGCTGGACTTCACCGAGTGCAAAAACACTAATTAGCCTCAGAAACAGGATGGGCTGAAATGTACCTTAAGAACATTGCAAAGTATTCTGGACAAAGATTAACATGTTGCGGAATGATGGCAAGAGAAATGGTGCGGAGGAAGAAGGATCTGGTTTCAGGTGGTGTTGTGATTTGATCAGGTTTGGTTGTCACTGGAATTGGCTCACTTGCTGTTGTTTGTTTAGTGTTGGATATATTATAGATAGATGTATTATTCTCCATATATATATATTAGGTAGGTATCATTGTTACTTTTTTAGGGAAGGGTGTGCCTGAAAAAAACAGTTCTCCCCTGTTGTCATATCCTCTTTGGAGGAGTTCTGAGGAGCTGGTCATTGCTGTACTGTAGCTATGTATCGTTTCCTCTTCAGCATTACGGTAAGAATGAGCTGACAGCATTACAGCATTTCAGCCACATAGCTGCCCCTCTTTAAATGTGTGTGCAATACATGCAATATTCTATATCCCACTTAATCTAAATTGACTGACATTACACTACGGAAGCTCTACAAGCAACGAACGTCATTTTTAAATTACTAAAATTATATTTCATTGAAAAGGGGTCTTCCAAGAGAGCAACGTCAAGATGTTATTTAGAGTGTGTGGAAACCGTTCAGTCTTTCCATTGCAGCAATGCATTTTTTTCATGTGACCAACCTAGTCTAGTTTGCTTACATTTCTGGTGTATTGTCACCGCTCCAAAGGAACCCCTCAAAAAAAAAACCCTGCATTGAAGACAAAAAAAAACATCTGCAGAGGTGGTGTCTGTTTGGTTAACTTTCTTGTCTGGTTTCCTTTTTAGTCCATTGCGAACAGAGTGCTCGCTACTGACAGGTTTTCTTTTATGCCTAAACCAAGCACGAGGCCAGTGGAAAAGTGTTTAACTCACTTTAGTGCCAACTACAAGAACATGCTCAGCACGCTGTGTATTGCTCATATTTACAGTGTCTTGTGAAAGTATTCACCCCCCTTGGCATTTGTCCTATTATGTTGCCTTTACGACCTGGAGTTAATATGGGATTTTGGGGGGGTTTGTATCATTTGATTTACACAACATGCCCACCACTTTGGAACAGGTGTGTATATACCGAGATAATGTGACAGACTATGTGGCACTTACATTTAACACAGGTGGACTTAATTTAACTAATTATTAACTAATTATGTGACTTCTTAAAGTATTTGTTTGTACCAGATCTTATTTAGGAGCTTCATAACAAAGGGGATGAATACATATGCACAAACCACTTTTTGCAACAAGTATTTTTTTTTTTATTTCACATCACCAACTTGGACTATTTTGTGTATGTCCATTACATGAAATCCAAATAAAAATCAATTCAAATTACAAGTTATAATGCAACAAAATAGTAAAAATGCCAAGGGGTGTGAACACTTCTGCAAGGCACTGTGCGTGTACAAACAGTATTTTATTAAAATTAGTATGTCTTTTTGAACTAAATGCAAGTAATTTGCTTTTCAAAATGTAAGCGGTAACGTCCTTAGCGGTCTAAAAACCGGTTCTAATGGCTTGACAATGGTCACCTAAAGCATTTATATGTGAAAGATCGAAATGTAAAGCTATGAGGTGTCAAACGGCAAAAATGTTGTGAGCATTTTATAGTCGAGAGAGCGGAGTGCTTATTCAAAGCCAGTGTCAGTACAATGAGAACTGAGTTGCTTTTGTTTTTCCTCCACCACCGAGTTCCCTTTAAAATGGACCTGTTCAGGAGGACTACGTGAAAACACATAAACCAAGTCTAAACCACCTCACCAGCTCTTTAGTTTTCCAGAGAAACAGCAGCATATCGTCACAGAGACCAACAGTCACAGATAAAAAAACTAGAATGGTTACCATTGTCAGTAAGCTAGGATGCACTTCCTCCTGAAACACACAAGCGGGGTTTGGGTGGTGGGGGGGCGTTTGTTTCATGCGTATCAGCTCAGCTGCACTGACCCACCGAGTGAGCTTGCAGCAAAAGTCATGCAAGCCCTCCTGCAGGCATATCTCGCCTACATCAAAATGGCCGCACATGAACACACATTTATAGCAACGTAACTCATTTCTCACCATCTCTGTCCCTGTCAGTCTCAATCCCTCCACCACCCCCCTCTTCCTCATTTGGTCTGCACAAATACTTACAGAGCTACTATATCAGTAAAACATCATGACAATAAAACCACAAAGCCAGTAGCCAGGAAACCCGCACACCAACACCTCCTCCATCAAATTGACTGTCACGGTAATAGCAAACACTCTATCTCTCTCTACATTGTCTAATTCTGAGGCTGAGAAAAGGGGTATTTTCAGTGAGCAGCTATATACTGCGACTTCCTTTTGAAACTAACTTACAGGGATTGTTTTATAAAACTGAAGTCATCCACTGAAGAGGTGCCTGCTCTGACCTCTCTACTTTCTCTTCTCTGTATGTTTGTTGAGTCAACTTCTACCAGTGACAAAGAGATAAGGTGGACAGCCAGCCAGAGGAAACAGACGTAAAACGTCTAACAACGATGTCTGCTGGTCCCTTCTCCTACTGCTTCAGTCAGGGAATACTACTACTGTCTATATTCCACCATGGTACGTTTCAACACTTTCTTTTTTTTCCTGCCGTTGTTTTGTATAGCATGGGGTTTCTTGTTGAGGGAAAATCAATTTGTTTTCTGTAACTTCCTTGTTAGTTCATGCATGAGGTGTGTTAAATGTAGAAAGCTTCATGATTGGCTGCAAATGTTCTTACTTTATTACTCTGTGCAACACCAACAAACTATTTTGGTTCAGATACACATGACATAGTAATACTGCATTTATTAAAAGTAATAAAAAAACAGACAGTACAGTCCCATGAAAAATAATTTGTTTATGTTTATTTTCGATTTTAGCATATTTTTGCCTTGTAATGTTATCAAATCTTCCACCAAAACATCATGTCTACTACAGAGAACCTGAGTGAAAAATAACACAACTGAATACTTAAAGCGAAGACATTAATGCAATTAATGTTTAAAATTGTTTCGAATATTTAATGCAATTAATATTTAAAAAAAATTGAATATTTTGTTCTACAAAATGGTTCAGAGTGCCTGAAATACAGTGAACTCCATTTACACCTTCTTGTCAGTCCGTCTGTCAGTTTGAATTGACTTGTAGTCTCCTCATGCTCACTGTGATATAAACACAATGTTGTCCAATGGCTTGTTTCCACTGTACTCCCATTAAAGGGCCAGGACATTTGGGCAATGCACAAGGTGACTTGGGCACCATGCCATGCGTTCAATCATAACACCAACAACCCTAGTACATATTAACATATTTTTCTCAAATCCAACTCCAACGCTCTTATTTACGTCATTGACTACACCATCCAGGATTGTTTAAACTTAAGCAGCATGGCAGAGACCCTTTTTATAGCAACCGGGAGCTTGTTCCAGTCTGCCGTAGCCATGTTTAAAAATGTGTTTGGACCAGTGCAACTTGTATAATGGATGGTATCAAGTTAGTGAAAATGCCTCTCATGGCGTGAGGATGTGACCCTCACTGAAGTAAAATTACTTTTTTGATACAGACAGAACGAGTGAAGCTGAATCTTGCGAGCCAGTCCCACCTTAATCTGAATGATTAATTGATTAACCTTTAGCCATTGGAGTTGAGACGAGCCAACATCAGAATGTGGGCTAAGGCAAAGTATAACGTTTATTTATTTATTTTGAGCGGTTATTTATAGGTTAGTTTGTTTTTTAATAATGTTTGTGGAGCTGCTATACCATGAAGTGGCTGCATTAATACTTTTGCAAGGTAGACACATTGAGAAATGTTGCTATCCTGGCAAAACCTTTCACTTAAATAACTTTCTGTCCAATCAGCAAACACATGATCTAACACCATCTCAAAATGCAGTCTTGGTAACACTTTGGTTGTAATTTTCACCAATCATGATGTTAACACTTGCTGATCTACACAGCCTGATATTACAGCCAAATAAAATGTAATTGCTTTTCCCCATATTAAGAGATTACAACTTAGTTACTGACAGTTACTGATCCTCCAGTTCTGAGCTGACTCTCTGCCTTCATCTTATCCCATCTCATCTTATGAGAGAATGAAAGCGCTGAATTGTCTGCATACAGAGAAATTGATTAACGGGTGAAGGACTAAATAACGGAAACACCTAAACATATAATACCAAATAAGGAGTAAGGCCAACCTTGGCCTTCAGAACATGTCCAATCCTTCTGGGAATGCTGTCATACAAGTCCTGAATTGTATGTAGTGGCATAACCTTCAAGAAGAAAAGCCTCCAATTCTTTTGAACGATAAAGGTAATTCATTTTTTTGTAATTTTCATAAAAATAACAAAGTGCTGACTATTAAAAGCATAGACATATTTATAATAAACAAAATAAAAATTCAAAAACAAATACATAGCAAACAAAAATCAATCAGTAATGATATACTTTAAACTAAGAGTGGTGTGACAAATAAATACAACTGCTAAACAGGCTACTGTGTGGATTACTGTAAAGGAAAAAGATGTTGCAATTTGGCATAAACAAAGCGAAGCAATGTAATATGCAGTACATGCCTGAGTGTGGGGGTGGTTTGCTAGTTTGTGGTATAAGACTTGCAGTTTCCTTGGTTTCCTGATTTCATTGTCTGGTTGAGGTATTATTCAACCAGACAACAACCCTCTGGCTGGGCAGAGGGTTTATCCAGTCCAGAATGTTGGGGCTGAGAGCCCAGATTGGTGCTGGAGATGTTGGAGCACCAGGATAGGTGCAAGGTCTGGGTTGGGGTCTGGTGATGAATCTATAGAAGCGAGGAAGGACAACCTGAAGAGCAAAGAGACATACAAATGAGTCCCAGACCCAAAGGTCAGAGGAGATTACCCTGAGGTCCCTTAAGGGATGAAGCAGGTGGAATTCTACTTGGCACTCTGCGCTCCAGAACTTCCCATACAGGTTAAATGATGTTCCGATGTGGTGACTGGGGAGGCCATGGGAGGTGTATGACACCATCCTGGTGTTTAGAAAACAATGCTTCAATTCATTTAGCAGCATGTATGTGATCATTATCATCCTGGAATATTTGGGTTAGGGGTTAGAGGCTAGGGTTACATTATGGGTTATATCATGTGAAAAATCATGTGGGAACAGTGTTTCCTGGTCCTGTAAAATTGCTTCGTATTCCTTAGCCATTATGCAACCATGCAAAGAATGGTCCCACAGGATGGCTGCACATACCATCACAGACCCTCGACCATGTTTGAGAGTTGGCAGTTTACATTGTGGGCGGAAGGCATCCTTTGGGTTTCTTCAAATAGAAACCCGTCCAGATACAGGAAATCTATTTATCTATTTATCTGAATGGTTTTGGGGCATTGAGCAACCATCCATCCGGTTAGGTGTCCGTCTAACTCTGTTGAGCTGTTTTGACTTGCGACCACTGTTCCTTTTTGAGGAGGCCTTTTGTCCATGTTCAGCATATGCTGTCGGGATTCCTGAGACTGTTCTCGTGGACACATTCATACAATCATCATGTAGTTAATGTGACAGATGCACCTGCAATTCGGGCGCCAACTTTTTGGCCTCTTTGGAAATCTGTTAGTCGCCTCATGTTGCTTTAAAAACTTAAATATCAAATAGCTAACTGTCAGACCTCTTTTTTAGCTGACACATACAGTTTAACAGGAAGAGGAAGGGTGTCAATACAGAATGTTGTGACACTCCACAACTGATTAACCAGGCCTCAGACAAAGTGTTCTTAACACTGACCCGTTGACGTCTCTGTGTCAAAGAGCGCGTAGAGCTTTATATGGCAGTCTGCTTCCTCAAAGGCTTGTGGAGGGTGTAGCAGCACATGCCACAGAATGGTCTGTGATCAATTGCTTTCTTACTATTCCATTTTAAAAACGAATGAACATGTGTCGTTTGAATGGGACTTGCTATCACCAGACCGTAAATCATACCATTGTGCCATTATTTGATATGTAGAGGGAGTGTGATGTATTGAGGATGCTTTGCTGCGTAAAGAGGCCTGGAAGACTTGCCATCTTCGAAGGAACGTGAATTATTCTCTGTGTCCAAGATTTCTATCCTGTTGACTATTTTTTATTAAACAAAAACATGTGGTCAGTATAGCACATTTGACCATAGAAAGAATGAAGATTAGGATTACAATTAAATTAAGAACAAGCAAGAGAGGCAAAAAACAATCAAAACTGAAACAAAGTATATGTTAGCCACCCTACTCACAGACAAAAAAACTGCTTCTTAGCCACCCACCCTCCCCAATAACTGCAAAAGTTAGAGCACGGAGCAAAGCAATAAAGCAGGGGGCACTGCTGTGTGACATTGGTCACATAAAGGAGAGTTATTTGTGAAGATCCAGTGTTGTTTTATTTTGGAATAGTACAATGTATAACATCTTTAATTGTATAAGATACTGTCTGGAGCTGATCCAGTATGAGTCTACTATAGAGATTTTGGTTTTGGAGTTCCTCCTCCCATCCTGCCTGTAATGATATCTGTGTAGGGTGAGTTAACAAAAAGAAATGAGGAAACTGGCAGATTGAAAAGCATCAATCAGCCATGCACTTGAGACAGACGTTTAGACGTTGTGGAGCACATTTGAAAGCAGCAATCAAACAGAGAGTCTATCTTTCTCAAATGAAAAAATATGTTTTCTAACATAGTATCTAATTATTTTTAATAATTCTACTTGTTGTTGTTTTGAGTGAAAGATGAGAGGATAAACAATAAAGAGATTTTTTTTCACAGCCCAAGTTGCTCATATTTCCCAAGGGTGCCAAAATTAGTGAAGCCTGCACATAATGGTCAAAATGAGGGAGCTGATGTCACGTCCCCGCCTCCGCGAGCGCGCAGCAGAGGGCGCCCGCGCCCCTGAGTCTCAGTGCACACCAAAGCACACACCTGTCACCAATCACCAAATCACACACCTGTCCCCAGTCACCTCATCAGCACGCAGATTTATACAACTCCCTGCCACTTCTCCCCTGCCAGATCAATGGTTCATGTTTACATGCCACATCT
>JACXGI010017357.1:0-14689 GCA_016801175.1 Esox masquinongy
ACACACACACACACACACACACACACACACACACACACACACACACACACACACACACACACACACACACACACATGCACACACACAAACTAGATCAAATATATCGCTCAGATAATCATTGATTTTGTCGAATTGACTAGAAAGAGCTAAAGTTATTACGTAACTGTTGTTTTTACTGTTCAAATTGCATCAATGTGTAAGATATCACAGCTGAGGACTGTCTCTGGGAATACCATATACCACAACCAATTTTAAAGGCATGTTGTTCTCCTGTCTTTCTAAATTGGTATGTGTCCCAAATGGCTCCATGCATATTCTCCACGTCAAAATGACTGGCAAACCAATAGACAACAAACCAGACACCTGCTCCTTGTTTCTGGCAACTGGAAATAGAGCAGGGCTCTGTCAACTAATGGCAGACTATTACCTAGTGCTCTACAAGGACCCATAGGTTTTTGTAGTGCAGAAGTAATGCTCTTTGGTCAAAATAGTGCTCTATGCAGGGGATAAGTTCCCATTTATAAAGTAGACCAGATCCTGCAGTGTTTAGAGTAATGAACATAAGATGCAGTTCTCTACCTGAACCAACAGTGATTGACAATCTCCACAAGGATCAGTACAATACAAGGGTGTACAGAGATCAGGGTCATGCCCCCAAATACTCTCCTGTTCTCTATGTTGTCCACAACTCTATTAACCATGGGCCCCAGGCAATAGGTCATCACAAAGTGGATTAAATTACACCAATAATGACTCAAACAATATAACTAATGTGAGCGTGTGTTTATAGATTGTGTTTAGGCAGGGTTTCCCAACCTTGAATAAGTGTTATTACATTTATTATAGATAGTATAGCAGTGCAGATATATAGCAGTAAAAATATTTACCCACCCACCCGACCGAAAACAATATGTACTAATGAGTTCTGTCGATTTTTTCTCCTTTTTTGGTGTGGGGGGAAGGGTCAACAGAATAGTTAACAGGTTTGCTAGCAACAGTTAACTGACAACAAGGTTCATATATCTGTACTGGTATACTATCTATCTACACTATTATTACACAATGAAAATGCAGAAAAAATACTGGTCACTATAAAAGACAATTTCATCAACAACCTCTTTCTAACAATGTTTATTCCCCTGGTGGACATTGGCCCATAGTTTCCCAGTCACAGATTAAGCACAGTCCTGGACTAAAAATCAAGCTTAATGGAAAATCTCCATTAGAATTTATTTTTGTTGGACTAATCTGTGTGCGGGAAACCGCCCTTTGGTAATTTATTTCATAACACTGACGAGATTTACATTTTACATTACATTTTAATATGTAGCTCTAGCTCAAACACAGAAGAAAGCAAAGCTTACCTTTTAAGATTTTAGTTGTTTAGTTAAAAGAAAGAATACAATTATCTTCTTGTCTCTGTGGGCTGTAAATTGATAATGGTAGGTCACAGGCAGAAAAATAAATGTACTTAGGATCTGTTTATTATGTGTGGTCACTGAAGATCCCACAGAATGTATTATAAGAGTCGTGTGTTAACCCTGGTTTCCTGGCTAAATTTCCAGACTTGCCCTCATTCCGTTATTTTATGTTATCATTGAAGTACTATAGGTGCAACATGTTTTTTTGTCAGCTCAATTACTGAAATGTAAAAGTAGAAAGTAAAAAGGCTCAACCTGTCCTATTCATACTTATTTACAACATTAACAATGTCTACACTGTATTTCTGATCAATTTCATGTTATTTTAATAGACAAACATTAATTTTTTTCAAAAACAAGGACATTTTTGTGACCCCAAACATTTGAACGGTGGTGTATGCAGACCTTAAAAACACCAGTAGACATTCTTTTAAATCAATATTTCAGTAAAAGGCCTATTTAATGATGCTGAATTGCATGCAATGGCCTTAATCCACTAGTCAGCTGTTAGAAAACCCAATTAACGTTGTTGTCTATTTAACCCAGTTCATATTTAAAGCTTTAAACAAGTCGATTGACACACAAACACATTTGTATTTCTATACTTGTGTGTACCAGAAAACCTATTCTCCATGTTCCTCATTCCCTAACCCAAACCCTTACCCTACTCATAACCCTTAACCTGACCCTAACATCAATAACCAAAGCTTAAACTTAACCTATCCTTAAAGTCTGACCCTAAACCTAACCCCTAGAAATGTCCAATCTCTTTAAAGCTCTTGCCTGCACAGAACTTAATCAGTAGTAGAAAACATATTTTAGTGGTTCTTATTAAACTACAGTAAAAGGCCTATTTATGACATTGAATTGTATGTATTAGCCTTATTTCACTACTCAGTATTTATGGACAGCAAATAATACAGTTAAGCTTTAACCCACACACAAACACGCACACACACCACATTAAATAGAGAGCCAGACAGAGCTATGTATCACCGTTCTTCCTTTATAGTTAAATTGTGTATTCCTCAGCCTCCAATCCACCATCTCTCCATGTGACCTCTCAGATTCGAAGTGGGGTCTGGACAAGTCCTGTGTGTTGGTTTGGCCAGTCATTTCCGGGTCGTCTGGGTAGCATTAGGCCTCTGGTTCTTAATCTCCATCTCTTACTAAGTTCTTTAGCTCTTCATTGTTACGCTGTTGAATGATGTCATTCTAGAATCCTTTCATCCTTCTCCTTTACTGAGCTCATGCCCTTGACCTACAGAACAGCAACATCAGCGGAGCTATAAGAACCCTAATTATGAAATTATGAATACGTATTCAGAAATCCTATTGTCCACAATGCTCCGATAACCAATGGTTAACTAGGTAATAAAAAAGAGAATTTAATAAAAGGTACCCCATTACCCCTCCCCCAGCCAGACATAAAGAAGTGATATATCATATGTAAGTCAGTTTTGGAATAGTTTAATGCGTGTAATATCTTGATTTGTACAAGACAATCATTTCTGGAGTTGATGGAACAGGTTTAGATGTATTCTAAGCTATCCTCACTGTGTCTAGTTCCTTCAGTGCCTAGTGCCTAATTCCTTCCCCCACCTGGCCCTTATGGCAGCTGTTGAAGGTGGTTTGACATATTGGAATGCGTCATACAAATGGGATATATACGTCTGGTTGGCTAGGGTGAATGGGTAGCATTATGAAAGTTTGGTTTTCTAACATAACTCTATAGTCTTTTAGAAGTTATTTCTGGAAAGGTCATAGGTTTCCCTCAGTAAATCAAAAGAGCCAAAAACTACTATGTATAAATCCCCTATGGTATGAATCCCCAGGTCTCTCCATTGCCCAAAGGTATTTCAAGATTAGAAGGGGCGAAGTAGAGATTTCTCGCAATGGGGTGCAGGAATGACATTGGTCTAAAGACAAAATGACCTTTATACACTCAGTCTACTGAGTGTGCTATATATGATGGGATTGTGATTTTAAAGTATTTTTTAAAGTGACAAGAGACCAGGTCACTGTGCCAGTAGAAAAGGTGTTGCATTCCCCATGCTCCATTCTACACCATCTGGACAACGCAGGAGTGCTGTCAAGCCAAAATGACAGCACAGACGTTAGCGACCCAATAATAAAATACAGTTATAATATTTGGGAGAGACAGTCTTCTTTCTATCGGGGATTCATAGAGGTGTCTTTTACCAATAATGTGCTTTATCATCTCACATGAATGGGTTGATGATTGAGTTCAGTTGTTCATAAAAGTATTAATTGTTTTGGCTGTTTTAGCTTCTGGATACTTTTCTCTAGTTTGTTGGACTGCAAGTCTAGCTGGCCAGATGATGCAAATGTAAAGAGAAGGCAAACATTTTGGAATTCCACTTGTCTATAGTTATCCTGCATTTCTCTGCAATAGCTGCACACAGATTGCAAGGCCACGGTGAGGAGAACTAGTGTTATAGGCTCGAGACACAGCTTTTCCATGAAGCAGAATTCGGGATGGCAGAGACCTCCTTCCAGACTTTTTGCCTCTAATACTTACCTCTAATGCTCTAATCTCAATCCAAAAGTTATGCTATGCTATGAGTTAAAAAAAAACTCTTCTCACAAACATTGAAGAGGAGTAGGACAACATTCCACAGGCCAGAATCAACAGCCTGATTAATCCTATTTGAAGAATATGTGAATCACTACAGGCAAATGGTGGTCACACCAGATAGTGACTGGTTTTCTGATCCAGACTCTTACGCATCTGGAATGCTATGTCACTGGAAGTCCAGCATATTATAATATTCTTCCTATAACTAATTCATTTTATTGATAAAGAACAAGTATTTCATGATTCAAAGAAAAGCAGCAAACAGACAACATTATTCCAGATTACTTGATAAAAACGAATTAACAGAAACAATCAATGGCAGGCGAACTGGACAATGTTCTGTGAGTGAGTGGACTGTACGCAGCTTACAGCACATTTCAGCTCATCACTAGTCTGCATCGGAACATTTGGAATTACAAAAAGCTGTGCTGAAGCTAATAGCATTGTGATTCATCTATTGACATAAATTATAATCTCATAAAGTCTCTCTCTCTTTGTAGGTTCTATGTGGAGTTATAATAAGATTATAGTACTGGCTAAAATCCCCTTGTTCTAAATGATTTTGTTCATGTTCACATTCAACATTTCCACTGACAATTTAACTGAAGGGGTAGCCTGCAACAGAGTTTCCTAACACTTTTCATCCAGTGCCCCTTTTTCACAATTGAAAATGCTTCAATTTGTGGGACCTAAGAAAAGTTATTTGTTTTGATTTCCTTGATTTCCTCTTCCTCTGAGATTTTGCTGCTGGCTTTGATCTTAAATGAATGCAGATTTATTTGTCATTATGGGTCTGTATATATAGCAAATTGAGAAGAAAAATTAAAACCCTGTAGGAATCATGAAAGACCCCTAGGTTGGGAACCCTTGGACTATATGTCACAACACATTCATTATCAATTCAAGGAAATGTTGGTAGACCATAAAGTGTTACCATAAGCACACAAGGAAGTTAAGATCTGTTCAGCAACTCACACTGACTGATAGATGGGTGATTATGGCAATACCTGATTTTACCAACATGACAATATACTTCCAGAACCTTTTGAGAAAATTGAAGCACGATACTCTATCTCCACTTTAGTTCAGTTGAATATAAATATTTCCTGTCATATCATTTTTTATGGAAATTACAATGAGTGGACAAATAAAAGCCCAGTCTAGTCAATGACTAAATTATAACATAAATATTTTTGTTGTCAGTTTTTGGATTATAGAGCTTTACTCAGCAGTATTGATGTAGTATTGACCATCTATCGTTCTGTCTGTTGTGTGTAGCCTACTTGTTGTATATCAAGCTGCCTCACATTACAGAAAGAGCAGATAGACTCCTGCCCCTTAGGGCAGTTCTGGCTCGGACAAGGCTTACATATTGGCGATAAGAGATGACCTATTAACACGTGAGGCTAATTTTCACAGTAAGTAGCCAGTAGCCCTGGAGCCAGTAGCCATGTAGCCTTGGTCTGTGTCTCAAATGGCACCCTATTCTCTACTCTCCTAGGAAGGGGATTCCAAAAGGGTTTGGCTGTTCCCATGGGAGAACACTTGTTGGTTTGAGGTAGAAAACATTTTGGTTCCATGAAAGAAACAATGCAAAGAGTTTGGAAAATATTCCAGATGGATCCCAAAAGGATCCTACCCAGGACCAAAAAGGTCACTCCCATGGGAAAGCTGAGTAGACTTTTCGATGTATCTTAGCACATTTTTGTGTGTGTAGTTTAAGGACAATCAATCAATCAAATTTATTTTATAAAACCCTTTTTACATCAGCAGTTGTCACAAAGTGCTTTTACCGATACCCGGCCAAAAGAGCAAAACGTTTGACCAGAATCCTGTGTCTCTGGACAGATGTAGCACAGCAGTATTCAGACCAGGGCTGTTCAACTCTGGTCCTCGAGGGCAGAAACATTTCTGGTTTTCATCCTCTGCTTCTAATTCTAGCACTAATTCAGACCTGTATATGGCAAACTACTAGGGAGAAAAATCCCCAGAAGTCTCTCACCCCTCCAGGACCAGAGTTGAATAGCCATGATAGAGGGAATAATACATAATTCAGAAAAGAAGGTGCTATCTAGAACCTCAAATGATTGTTCGAGTGCCCAATGGGGGAACCATTTCAAGGGCCCCTTTGGGTTCCAGATAGAACCCTTCCAGGTAGGACCTACTGTACGTCGGTATGGGCAAAGAGCATCCGTTAATATGTGACAAATGTTCAATCTAGAATGCTTTTCATAAAGAAGTCCTATAGGTACAGCTGAAGAACACTTTTGGACTCCTTTTTTTAATAGTATTTGGTATGCAGACTTAGAGTCAGACTCAGAAGGCTGCTGTTGACTGAGGCTGGCTGATCTGTGACTGACTGCTAATCCTGCTGGCCCTGACCCGGTTCAAGAGGCCTCCTGGGGTAGGCAGGTCACAGCTCGGACCCAAAGCCTCTGTCTTACCCCGCCCCGCCACCCGCTTTCTCTCTCTCCTTCTGGGCACGTTGCCCCCCCCCCCGCCCTCCCAGGGGTTTCTCTGAAATTCCGTTAAACACCACACGGCACGGCAGTGGCCAGCTCAGGGATACTGATGAAGCTGCCACTAAAGTCTGGTCACAAGTCAGTTTTCAAATGATCTCCCTCTGGGTTGAGGTGAAGTGAACTGATCCTAGACCCATAGAGGTTAGATTCGTCACAGGTTAGATAGCAAATAGGTTGAGGTTGAAACCAATCAGTTAGAACTTCATGGACCAGTTGACTTAATTGCTTATTTTCATAGTACTTACCTAGGCCAGTTTATAATCCCTTTGCCACGTTTCGGCTACCTCAGGCATCATTCAAAGCTAATTGCGGTTGCCAAGATTGCATTCAAAGTTAACGTTGCAGATGTTTAGCCTTGCTGATGTGATTGATGTAACTACAGAGCAAGGAGCTGTGACTCAACTCAAAAGGACTCTGAGAGGGTGTCAACCAGACTAGCAGATGTTGGCTCAATCTGAAACGTTAACTGTGCTCGGATGTGGATCTTCTTACTGACCTAGGTTGAATCTTGACCTTCCTAAGTTAATTAACTAAGGAGACTCTCCGGGGTTGATTTGGCTCTTGTCTGTGGGCAGCAATAGGAGCACTGTATCACAATCAAAATTGCCAGATAGATGTTGGACAACAATCAGTCAGAGAATAGGGTTTAACCCAGATTAAACCTAGCTCCAAACTAAAAAAATACATTTGAAATGGAAATTTGCATAGAAAGTGGCCCTACAGGTATGCTACATCACATATTGAGCCACACGTTGTCCTCGGAAACAGTCTTTAAAAGCTCACCCAATAGCCCTCTGCTTATTTATGTGTGGGTAACCAGCAGCACACTGTTCAAACATGACAGCTAAAGCAACAGGGTCAAGGTTCAGCCTGATAAGAGCTGTGCGAAGGCCTCTCTCACTGTTATCACGTATGATAATACACGTAATTATCTCAGCCCAGTTTATGTTTTTCAGCCAAGTCCACAGTTCCATACTGTGCCCCCGTCTTGGAGAAGTCGCATGCCACATGTGAGGATGGGGGGGTCTTTTCAGTCCAACCCTCACCACTCCGGCACTCCCCTGACAGTCATGTCCCTGGCTGCTCAGGCTGCGTCACCTGTGGTAACCTACGCCCTGCGCAGTGAACTACGGGGCCCTGATTCAAAGCAGCGGAACACATAGGGAACAGAGGGCCCGTTGGGACTCATTCTTTGTCCAAGCGGCTGCGGAGAGGGCACACCCATCCCTGTGTTAACGGTCAAGTCAACCTCCCTGGACGCCGGGAGGGAGGAGGGCAAGGTCAGTTTGGAGCCACACCCCTGAAACGGATCTACATATAGAACATGGGAAAGGGAACAGCGGAGGTGAGAGACACATAGGCCCTTTCACACGGAGCTGCCTGACAGGAACAACAATAAAGTTCATGGTATGATTCATCCCCGGGCTCCGCCAGGGCGCCACTGCAGTCCACCGCTGACCCGTTAGGAAGAGGTGATGCCGTCGGCTCTCTATTCCACCTCGTCGGCTTCCCCTCCGGACCGCCCGGGGGGGTCAAGGTGTCTCATTCTCAAGAAAGATTCCTTCCTGCTGCCCCTTTCCAGCGCTCCTAACAATGACATTGTTGTTTTTAGTCTGGGCTGATGGATGCTCGGGCTGGGGTTGTTAATGGATTCACTCATTTACGTCGGAGGTTAGTATTGTGTGCGAGGGGGCACTGTGTGTGTTTGAGTGTTCATGAATAAATCCGTCCGTGTGTGTGTGTGTGTGCATGAATCCTCTTGCGTGTGGACCTTAACAACTTTCAGGAGAACTACTCTATCTGGAAGCACGCCGGTATTCTTCCAGTCTCGTGCACCTAATTTAAGACTGGAAGGGAAATGCGCTATGACAGTGTCTCTACATCTAAATACATTCCAGCCCAGTCACATGGATCATTTCACCCAGGCACAGGAAGACAAACCTGGGCCAAGCTCCTTGCCATCCAGGAACTCTATATTAGGTGGTGTCAGAAGAAGACCTGATAAATGTTTAAATACTCTACCGTGAAACTAAGTTTTTATTTATGTGCTCGTTCACAGTTCTTATTCCAATTTTAATTTTTATTGAATATGAGTATTTGTGTAAAATAACCCTTAAATTCAACGCTTCAATTTCACATCCTAGATGGGCCTCTCCAATGGCTATGTAAGGGTCTTAATTTCAACCACGGTTAGAAAAATTGAACATTAAAAAGTTCTGGAGAAGCTCCTTGGATGTAACGTAATCATGGCGACGGTTTAAATTGTCCTGTGACAACATACCTAGTTGAGTTGTGTTCTTGAGTTTTTGTTAGGGGAGGAACCTACAGTGGATATAAAAAGTCTACACACCCCTTTTAAAATGCCAGGTTCTTGTGATGTAAAAGAATGAGACAAAGATAAATCATGTCAGAACTTTTCCCACCTTTAATGTGACCTATAACGTGAACAATTCAATTGAAAAACAAACTAAAATCTTTGAGGAGGAAAAATAAAAAATAAAAAACTCACAATAACCTGGTTGCATAAGTGTGCACACCCTTAAACTAATACTCTGTTGAAGCACCTTTTGATTTTATTACAGCAATCAGTCTTTATAGGTAGGAGTCTATTAGCATGGCACATCTTGACATGGCAATATTTGCCCACTCTTCTTTGCAAAAGCGCTCCAAATCTGTCAGATTGCGAGGACATCTCCTGTGCACAGCCCTCTTCAGATCACCCCACAGATATTCAATTGGATTCAGGTCTGGGCTCTGGCGGGGCCATTCCAAAATGCTAATTTTCTTCTGGTGAAGCCATGCTTTTGTGGATTTGGATGTGCGCTTTGGGCCACTGTCATGCTAAAAGGAGAACTTCCTCTTCATCTTCAGCTTTCTAACGGATGCCTGAAGGTTTTGTGCCAAAATTGCCTGGTATTTGGAACTGTTCATAATTCCCTCCACCCTGACTAAGGCCCCGGTTGCAGCTGAAGAAAAACAGCCCCAAAGCATGATGCTGCCACCACCATGCTTCACTGTGGGTATGGTGTTCTTTGGGTGATGTGCAGTGTTGTTTTTGCGCCAAACATACCTTTTGGAATTATGGCCAAAACGTTCAACCTTGGTTTCATCAGACCATAACACTTTTTCCCACATGCTTTTGGGGGACTTGATGTTTGTTTTTGCAAACTTCAGCCAGGCTTGGATGTTTTTCTTTGTAAGAAAAGGCTTCCGTCTTGCCACCCTACCACATAGCCCATTCATATGAAGAATACAGGAGATTATTATCACATGTAGCACACAGCCAGTACTTGCCAGAAATTCCTGCAGTTCCTTTAATGTTGCTGTAGGCCTCTTGGAAGCCTCCCTGACCAGTTTTCTTCTCGTCTTTCATCAATTTTGGAGGGATATCCAGTTCTTTGTAATGTCTCTGTTGTGCCATATTTTCTCCACTTGATGATGACTGTCTTCACTGTGTTCCATGGTATATCTAATGCTTTGGAAATTCTTTTGTACCCTTCTCCTGACTGATGTCTTTCAACAATGTGATCCCTCTGATGCTTTGGAAGATCTCTGCGGACCATGGCTTTTGCTCTGAGATGCAACCAAGAAAATGTCAGGAAAATCCTACTAGAACAGCTGAACTTTATTTATGATTAATCAGAGTCACTTTAAATGATGGCAGGTGTGTAATGACTTCTATTTAACATGAGTTTGAATGTGATTGGTAAATTCTGAACACAGCCACATCCCCAGTTATAAGAGGGTGTGCACACTTATGCAATCAGGTTATTGTAAGGTTTTTATTTTTCATTTTCCCCCTCGAAGATTTCTGTTTGTTTTTCAATTGAATTGTTCACATTATAGGTCACATTAAAGTGAAAAAAGTTCTGACATGATTTATCCTTGTCTCATTCTTTTACATCACAAAAACCTGTCATTTTCACAGGGGTGTGTAGACTTTTTATATCCACTGTATATACCAGGTTTCAGGAATTCATGACTTTATTCACCCAACCGTTGTCTGAAACAGATCAGTGGTGTCTGAGGTACACAAACACACAGAGACAATCCGTATTCTCCTTTCTGTTATCATTACCGGGGACAGATATAATCATACATGGGACTTTTGTAGGACCCAAAGTCACCCTATGGAGTAACAATTACACAAAAGTAAAACGGGATTAAACTAACATCCATTCCAGTGCACTACTTACGACAAGGACCCGCAGGGCTATGATCCAATGTAGGACTGTAGGGAATAGGGTGCAGTTTTGGACGCCGTCACAATCCATCATGCTCTATGGAGGCTTTATGAGGATAATGGCAGAATTAAGGCTAAGACTCGTATTAGTATCACAGATTCCCTTGAAGTCCAAGTTAAGACCACGTGCCACCTGCTACTCTAGATAGACAACTACCTTGTCAGGCTGCCCACATCAGCATATTACACTGATACGCCAGGTGTGCGTCTACCCGTGTGCGTATTTGTGCTGAAACCAGACCTTCTACTATACCAGCAGATTATCCTCAGCATATAGAGAAGTCATTATTAAAGGAGTTTGGCCGACTGGCCAGGACCACCGGACTTCCTGTTGGATAAACTGCAGACAGTACATAGATTGTCTCATGTTCACTGTTTATTTCATACAGTGCATTTTGTTTAGGAGTGTCTGAGTTCTGCAAAAATCAATGGTTTCCATTTAGGTCATAAACCCATTGGTTAAGAACAGTTATATAGCTACATTCCCTAAAGCCTGATCAACTGGGTGTGTGAGAAAAGGAGCCTGTGACAGTTGGCTGGGTTCACCACCTCACTGCTGCCACCTGGTGGCTGAACAAACTTGTTAAACGTGAATATAAAACGGTGCAGACACACCCTGGTCAGATCGATGTGACCACATGGTACGAGTGACAGGCTACCACAGGTAATCAAAATAATTTTGCGTTTGTGTCAGAGTCTGGTGTAGAGAACTGTGCTAGTCTGAACACCCATAACTAATATAGAGGCAGGCTGTCTGTGCTCCAGTCTGAACATCCATAACCGATATAAAGCTGTCTACCTTAGACACCCTACTGGCCTGAAACACACTACATAAACTGACAGGTATTCTCTGGATCAAGGTGAAAGCAATGTTGTTCTGTCCCTGAGCAAGACATTTAACCCAAATTGCTCCTAATTGCAGCGAATAATAGTTAGTTCTTAACCAAGTTGCCTGGTTATATAAAATTAAAAACTTCTAAAAAATATATATCTTCCACCAAGACCTTCACTGTCAATAGTTGTATAAGCCAGGATTGTGGGGTGCGATACCACAGTGCCAGTTTGAAAATGTATGCATTATTCAACGGCCACATTGCTTAAATGTTAAATTTAGACAATTCCATATCGCAGCCTAAACATTCCTGTTGCTTACAGTAAAAAGGGACCAGAGTGGCTTAAAACAAACCTTGTAAAGGAAGGTGTTGCTTCTACTTAAAAACAAAATCCTTGAAACTCACTCAGACGACTGAACAAAATAAGATAAAGGAAATCAGTAGCACTATGAGTATCCATCCTGTGGTATAGACTGAATAGGTTCTGAACAAGCTCTTACAGAGAGGGTCTGGGTTGTGTTCAGCAGGCATGATTACATGGAAGAAAACAACCTGACACATCGCAACCTGAGAAATTCTTATTTTTGTTTTCCACAGCTAAACAATTAACTGAGGTGTAAACTAACACACACAAGCCAGTTTGTCATATAGTAGGTTCCATTCAGAAGCATGTACGTTGAAAGAGACAAAGACAAAACTCAATTTACAATAACCCTTTAATAAATAGTTTGACATTAGCTTCCAATATTTACATTATATTATCCAACGCTCCCACTCGTGCTGGCCTTGTGGTTGCTCATTTCTTGGCTAATAGTAGGCACAGACAGGGCTCTGTTCAAGCCACGCACCACAAGGGACTGAAAACAGGAGAGGCCTGAAAAAGCCAGGGTAGGTCTGAATTTTTTCTTCTAGCTGCACCATCCTACATTAGCAATCAGACCTATAGCATCCCATGTCATTCAGGTTAACATACACACATGTATTGTAAGTACATTTACTGAAACAGCTGTGTATTAGACCTGTGCCCGTGTTCTGTGTTGAGGCTGGTGGAGAATCACATCAACTAATGCAACCTCTGTGTTGTTGGTCCAATGCATTGGTCCGATATATTCTGAGCATTGAAATACATATATAAATATAGACTCTGATCTAAATTTTCCCAACGTCCCAAATGGCACCCTATTCTCAAACTTATCACTGTAATAGGGTTCCACGTGGGACTGACACTTAGAACGGAAAACTAAGTTAATGGCCTCACTGCGAACCCAGCTGAAACATCCATGATGCTATCGATAAATGTCAAAGAAAATAAATTAACAGCTTGTTATTAAATCAAACTGACCAATGAGACATTTGTCTTTAAATGCAAAGCAGAACATTCAAAATAACAAAATAAGATGTTCAGTGTTAAAAGCTATTCAGACTTTAAGCCCACAAAAAAACAATAGTAAAACCACAGTTGAAGTCAAATTAACAAAGCAACAAAAACTTATGGCACAAAAAGTCAATAAAAAGAACCCAATAAAATCAAAATTCTGATAAAATGTCTAACGTTTTGACACAAACTAGCATATTTCCATTTCTGATTTGGTTATTTCAATGCACTTGAGGCTCATTTACCAAAAAATAAGTGTTTCAAAAGTACAACAGCAGAGTACGGACACAGCTAAAGATGTCCTAAAATTCCTTCAACTTGTTTTACAGTCTAAATCCAAAATACCACATAACATTTAAGCTTTACTGTGCTACCTCAGGAGTACAATAAGTGAAATGTTATCTTATTGAACCTAATGATATTATTCCAAAGAATAATTTAGTGCTGACATTGATACCAACTTCACAGATAAGGGCACATATTCATTACGCTTCAATGGGAGAATTGATGATCTAACCTGGAAAAAAGGGATCTTAAATGAGCAGTCCTACTTCGAGATGCGAATACAGACCAAGAAGTAATCTATGGGAACTCCAGTCCTGACAGTTGGTTAACTATAATTGTGCCTAGGTTCACATGGCAGAGGGCTGTGTGTGACGAGGCCAGGAATAACAAAATACTATGAAAAAAAGCTCCAATAGGAGCAATAGCAACAATTACAGACCCACATCCGACAACAGTCTTCATAAAGGTTTTTGTAATATACAGTATTAATATGAAGACAAAGACACTTAAAGGGAACAATAAGAAACTTCAAGCACAACTAGCCTTAAGGGGAAATAAACAGAAGAAAACCGACTTTGCTTGACTGACTGTCTAAATGGCAAAGATATGAGAGATAGGTAAACACTGAAAAACAGATTTTTAGTAGAGCAGTGGTCTCTGTCATGGTCTAGTGGGATTGTAGTTTGGTCTACCAAATGTTTCATTCAAGTAGTCTGACTGTAAATCCCTGTATAAAACCATATAGGATTATGTTGGTACTCTATGCATCTCTGAGACGGCTCAAAACACGCTCCACACATTCTTCAGTACAGCGTCCCAAATGGCAGCCTATTCACTTTATAGTGAACTATGTATGATAAAAAAAATACTGCACTATAAAGAGAACAGGAAGCCAGTTGAGACGCCTCCAGAAAGCTTCACCCGCCTCTCCAGTAGAAGGCCTGCTCTCCCTTGTTATGTACTGAGACAATCGGACACGCCAGACGTCAGTTAGCGTGTAGAGCTGGTGCCGTGGTTACTGTTACCGTTGGTGACTTACTCTTTGGACAAAGAACACTGCTGTTGTGGTCACACGGGAAGCCGCTTGGCGACAGAGGAAATGGAGTCATCGGTCTGTGTCCCAAATGGCACACTGTTCTCTGGTGAGGTGACGGGGCTCCCTATTCCCTACTCAAAGTGTATATTCCCTATATACACTTTGAAGCAGAGCTGAGCCCGGTGGCGCCGCCCTGCTGGACTGTGGGGTAGACAGCTGCGCTGCTGGGACCTCTGGCGGCATGTAACGTCCTCCTTCACAGCCCTGGTCACCACTTCCCTTTCTCTCAGGACCTTCAAGGACTTCACACTACACCGACACTTTCAGTCATCCCGCGTGGTGCTCCCAACACACACACACACACACACACACACA
>JACXGI010017358.1:0-14609 GCA_016801175.1 Esox masquinongy
TGGACTGTGGACAGGGAATGGGGGGTGTCAGGCCTGTGGACTGTGGATAGGGAATGGGTCGGTGTCAGGCCTGTGGACTGTGGACAGGGAATGGGTCGGTGTCAGGCCTGTGGACTGTGGACAGGGAATGGGTCGGTGTCAGGCCTGTGGACTGTGGACAGGGAATGGGGGGTGTCAGGCCTGTGGACTGTGGATAGGGAATGGTTGGGTGTCAAGCCTATGGACTTTGGACAGAGAATGGGGGGGTTATCAGGCCTATGGATTGTGGACAGGGAATGGGTCGGTGTCAGGCCTGTGGACTGTGGTCAGGGAACGGGGGGGTGTCAGGCCTGTGGACTGTGGACAGGGAATGGGGGGTGTCATATCTGTGGACTGTGGACAGGGAACAGTGTCATGCCTAAGGATTGTGGGCAGGGAATGGAGCGGTGTCAGGCTTCTCGACAAGGAATGGGGTGGGGGCAGGCCTATGGACAGGAAATGGGGGGGTGTCAGGCTTCTCGACAGGGATTGGGGTGGGGGCAGGCCTATGGACAGGAAATGGAGTGGGGGCAGGCCTGTGGACTGTGGACAGGAAATGGAGCGGTGTCAGGCCTATGGACTGTGGTCAGGGCATGGGGTGGTTGATGTCTGATTTTACTGATGAAGAAAAGTAATAGTTATAGTCGTTACATCCAAATGTAAGTTTGAGATTGCACGCCCGTAATTACTTTAACTTGTATTGGTTAGCTTACATTCACATTACCTTGCAAGATGATAAATATGTAACTTGCACTGAAATTGTGTGTCGCAGGCTTAAAGCCAAAAGTGAATGAATTGCTGAAGATGACATGAGCATATTGAGATTCATATCTGTTGTGTATTTGCATTGATTGTCCTACCATACTTGAATGAACCAACCAAAGCTACGTTAGTTAATTGAGCTCTGTCTACTGTCTGATCTTTTATTGTTATATGCACATTTCAGAGATATAACAACATACAAGTTTTAACACAACATAGTGTGAAATGTACATTAACAGTAACGTTAGTCTTAATTATTTGAAGATGTTTGCTAGTTTAGCTGGGGCTCTTCTCCAGCAACAGTTTCCATGACATTTCCAATACTTTTGGTCAAGTGTAATTTGTTTAGGTGTGGTTTTTCTGTTGTGTAACATTAACTATAGCTAACTGTTAAGGCAAATACACCCATCAATATTTTTACAAAGTATTTCCTCTGCCACAGGACATTGGCCTGTACCATTATGTATAACAGATTGACTGGTGTGCTTGTTAATCTCCAGATCAGGTTAAATACCCTCCGCAGCACTACCCCCCAGCCAAAGAGGGTATGCATATCTACACAACAGCCAATGAGGGTACTCCTATGATTCAGAGCTGGTCTGTGCTTCCCTGCCAGAGGCTTGAGTCTAAATATGCTTTTCTGTACCCACATCTTCTCATAGTCGGAGACCGAAATACAACTCACATTGGAGAAGGAAACCGCGACAAATCTCTGGATTGCCGTCACACTTCTCTGACAAAGCTCTCCGGAGTTCCCTCTCCTGTGCGCGACTAGACTTCACACGACCGACCAGAGGAGGTGCCGCCGCTCCGGCAGGCTCAACAGGACTCTCCTTTTACCCTGTTTTCCGACTTAATCGGGCAACAGCCCACGGCACTTAGCGTTGGTACCCAGACAGCCACTAGTGGTACCCAGGCGCTAATCACCCCTCACTGAATGCATAACGTCAATGGATGAAAGCGCAATACTCCTAGATGAATGATAGAGTCTTGATTGAATTTGAATGAACTTACAAATGAAATAGGCCTACAAGATTTATGACCATTCAACTATTTAATTAGGCTAGGATTGAAACATAATACATTCAACATATCTATCACACGTTACCATTTTTAATAGGAGATTCAGCATTCTTGTGTAGGGTAATTAATCAAATGTAAATCTAAAATGTCATTCTAAATAATTATTCACGAAAATAAATACCAGACATTCTTCACCAATCACCAATTACCAATTCAACAAACGTATTACACCGTTATTGTTTTATTAGGAGAGCAAAACAAAATTGCATACGCATCCTATCATCTCTCTGAATTTTCTCTTGTTATTTTACCAAAGATTAAGATTATTAGGCTAAATAATTATTCACAAAACAAAATACAAACGATCACCAATAATCAATTCAGCAAACGTGTGGCACGTTTCTGTTTTTCATCAATACAATGGACAACTTACTTTTCTATATTGATAGAAAAGTGATGTCGACACAAAGTACATACTCAATGGCTTTCCATACCTGGGGAAGGGTGAAACCAGGCCAGCGGGTGAGCGAATTCGGAGACAGTGGTTTTGAGACTCACATAGCCTTTCACAGGCAAAGGCAGATGTGACCACGGACAACTTTTTTACATCGCTTCCCCTGGCAGAGAAATTGATGGTGAAGAAGAAAACAAGCCTTCTGGGAACCATGAACAACAGAGACGGGAGCTGCTATTATTATTGGTGATATTATTCTAAATAATCTTAACCTTATTTTTTTTATTCAGTAGGTGGGCGTGGAAACCCTTGATATGATAGCAAGACTGTACTCTGTAAAAGGAGGTTCTCGTCACTGGCCTGTTACGGTGTCCTACAACCTTTTAGACATGGCCGCTATTAATGCACATGTGCTGTACAAGCAATGTCTTGACAAGACAATCAGCAGAAGATTATTTCATAATGGAACTGGCATGTGGGCTTCGTGAAAACTACATGAACACCAAGAAGCAAGCCGCCGAGAAGGCCGCACGTCCCACTCTTCCTCTTTCCCAGCCTCAGCAGGCAAGTCAGAAACTTTAAAATTTGGCACCTGTTATGTTTGTTTACGTATGTAACAGATGTTTGTGTGGTAAAATTGTTGAGTAATGATGCTGTGGATGTAGAATGTATTTCTAAATTGTTTACAGATTTTCTAATCAACAGAAATCTGAATGTTTGTGTAACTTTTCTGAATTTCTTGGATGACGTGTAATTTCAAAAACTCAAATAAAACAATGTTAAACATGTATTACTTCTCATTATTGGCCGAATGCTCTACGATGTTTGAACTGATTATGAAAAGTATTTACTACGACCCGGCAAACCCTGGTGCTTATGTGGGTAGAGAGGGTTTGAAAAGAGCGTACTTGGAGAAAACCGGGGAGATCCTCAAAAATGGCGAGGCAAATGACTGGCTACTCGCCCAGGATACATACACGCTACACAGGCCTGTAGCTATACATTTTCAAAGAAATAGAGTTATATTTCATGATATAAATTCACAATTTCAGCTGGATTTGGTTGACATGAGTGCTTATAGTTTTGAAAACGATAGCATGAAATTTATGTTAACATGCATAGATGTATTAAGCAAATACGCATGAATTTGTGTGCTGAGAAATAAAAGCGCTATTGAGGTAAAGCGAGCATTTGAAGACATTAAAAGAAGGAAGAACACCACAAAAAGTCCAAATGGACAAGGGGAAGGAGTTTTTTAATTCACATTTTGAAATGTTAATGAAGAAGCACAACATAAAACATTTTGCTACAGGAAATGATGTCAAAGCGAGTATCGTTGAGAGATTTAATAAAACTATTAAATCACGCATGTGGAGGTATCTCACAGCTGCCAAAACTCATCGCTATGTTGAGGTTATTCAAGATTTAGTTCATGGTTACAACCCTAGCTACCATCGGTCTATTAAGATGAAGCCTGCTGACGTTTGTGAAGAAAATGTTAGACTAGTTCTCAAGAACCTGTATGGTACAACAATAATGAAAAATGGTAATCAAAGTTACAAGTTCCGGGTTAGGGACACTGTCAGACTCTCAAAGTTGAGAGGAGCGTTTACAAAAGGCTATGAAAAAGGGTACACAGACGAATATTTTACAATGAATGCATTCCGCGGGTACCTCTGGTATATAGAATAAAAGATTACGATGGTGATGTGATAGTTGGGACCTTTTATGAACAGGAATTACTGAAAATAATCGTGGCTAAGGATAAAACTTAAAGTGGAAGCAGTTCTGGATGAGGAAGTAAAGAAAGGGAAGAAAATGAGTCTTGTGAAATGATTTGGTTGGCCTGAGAAATTCAACAGCTGGATACCATCGGAACAAGTCCTTGACCTAAAAACTGGATAAAACTCCAGGATTTGCAGGATCACGTCATTTACATTGACTGCGATCAGTATGGGTGACGGTGGTTTTTACATAACACTCCCCAGTAACTCGTCGAGACATGTCTATCCAAACAATTCGAGTTCAAGTTATACCACAAAATGTGCCAAAGGTATAGATTTGAAAGGTGATTGGGAAGTATCTTTGATAGAACTCCAATACCCACATACGTGGAAGACTTTTATGGGGTGAAAACGCAATTGAACTACATGACTCGAAACACGACAAAACTTGGAAATATGAACTAAACACTGGTTACTACAACGGCATATGAAAACTAGTGGCAGAGATCAACATTTATATAAAACCACATGGTGTATGGGCGTGGTATGATGACTTTAAAAATAGAATGTTTCTAAAAGGCGAGCCCCATTTTAGTTTAAAATTTAGTGCAAAACTGGAACAGATATTAGGCTTAAAACCAGGCGATCTATGGTACGCCCCATGGTACGGGCCATTCCCCACAGATATTATGGCAGGGTTTAACACCCTATACATCTACACAGATATAATTGATTATCAACGAGTTGGTGACAGTCATGTCCCACTGTTGAGAACTGTACATATTGCAGGGAAAAAGAACAAAGTTGTCACAGTGACGTACGACAAGCCACACTACGTACCTTTTAGTAAGAGTCAGTTTAATGAGATCTGTATTGAAGTAAAATCTGATCAGAATCAGCTTGTTTCATTCTTAGTGGGGAAGATGATTGCAAAATTACACTTCAGACCCGTCAAACAATCTTTTAGACTATAAGATGCAGCCTCAGAAACTCTACGATGATCCTCAAAGGTATGTTGAATACTACACAACACAGGCCGGTAACGGTTTACCGGGATATCATGGTAGCGTTGCAATGTATGGGGCTGGTCTAGGGGGCCTTTTCCGAGGGCTTTTCCGGATGGCAGTACCATTGTTGAAGCATGGGTTCTCAATAGCAAAACCACATCTGAAAAATGCAGCAAGGGAATATAGTTGGCGATGTGGTCAGCAGTGTGATGTCACGACAGACAAAACAGCAGGACTGATCAGGATTGATGGTTATGACTCGAGGTGTTAGAAAGAGACCACCTGGTAGGAGGAGCCTACCAAAGAGTAAAAAACGCAAGAATGAAACAAAAACAAGAGCCACGGTTAAAAGAAGGCATAAAGCTCGTAGGACACTCAAAGGGAACACCGCAAAGTTGATTAAGAATATATTTTAGGAAGATGGCACTCCTACACCGTATGTCTGGTGAATGTATGAAAACAGAGTTGGATTTTTTCACAGTTCCTTTCACACAGACATCTATTGAGAAAAATACATTCATTGAAATACCAACCCTATCAGCAATATCAGACGCAGCCCCTCTGGAGTTCTCTATTGCTGGAAATGGCGAAGACTACGTTGATCTAAACAATACTTTGTTTTACCTACATGTAAAAGTCACTAAACTGGACGGAACTAATATTGATGCCGGTGCACGTGTTGGGGTTATCAACTACTCGTTAGCCACCCTATTATCACAAGTAGATGTCTCCTTGGGTGATTGTTTAATTAGCCAGAGTAGCAACACATACCCCTACAGAGCAATTATAGAGAGCATTCTGAATTATGGATGTGATACATTAAAGACAGTTTTCAGCTGGTTTGTTTTACAAGGATGCCGCAGGTCACATGGATGTTATGGACCCTGCAGACGAGAACGATGGACTCACGAAAAGGGCTGCCTATTCAGCAGATAGTACAACATTTGAAATGATCGGCCCTGTTCATAGCGATATCTTCTTTCAAGAGAAACTGATGTTAAACAGCATTGGCATAAAGGTTAGGATGGTGCGCGGTAAAGATGAGTTCTGTCTTATGAGGGCTGGGGATGACCGTTATCATTTACATACATTATCTGTGTCACTATTTGTCAAGAAAGTGTCTGTTTCACCAGCCGTGAAACTTGGACACGCTCAAGCGCTACTCTCAACCCCTGCCGAGTACCCAATTGAAAGAGTGTGTATGGAGACATTTAGTTTACCGGCGGGGGGTAGCATTTGCAACCAGGAAAACCTATTTTTAGGACCTCTGCCAAAATGTATTGTCATTGGATTGGTGGACAATGACAGTTTTACAGGAAGTTACACAAAAAATCCATTTAATTTCAAACAGTATAATTTGGAGTTTATGGCTATGTATGTAGACGGTCAGCAATTTCCTAGCAAACCATTCCAACCAAATTACACAACGGGGTCAGCAGTGCATGAATTTTATCAATTGGCCTTAGCTTCAGAAAAACACCTAAAGGACCAAGCCTTGGCTATTGACAGGTCTGGCTTCTTACATGGCTATGCCCTTTATGCATTCAACTGCGTGCCGGATGAGGAATGCGGTCAGCGCCTATCCTTGATCAAACCAGGGAATGTACGACTTGAGATGAGGTTCAGACAACCACTCCCCCACACAATTAATTTGGTTGTTTATTTAATTTTTGACTCCATTATCGTAGTCAAGTCATGGTTGACTACTATTAGGAAAACGATGTGGAAATGAATACCACAGAGTTGACCGGAGTGGTGAACCAATTTTTATCTAGGACACATTTCTACAGTGTGCTGGCATGCGACCAACTACCTAGTGGACCAGTCCGGGATGTTGCATCAATGATGATTGTTAATACACACACGAGCAATCACCCTGGGGAGCACTGGCTGGCTATTTACATAACAGACCATGGCATTGGAAGGATTTATGACAGTTTTGGAAACCCCCAGATTTTACGTATGTTCCCAAGTCAATCAGTGCCTTTCTGCAAACCTACCTTTCTGCAAACCTAACACATTAAAATGGAAGCCATTTCACGGGGTCTGTGGAAGGGGGTACAAAGAAAGCTTTGGTTGGTTTATAACCAGTTGCTGGGGTTGCTGGGATAACCAGTTGCTGGCTAAATCATCCATTGTGTCGCCAGATGTTTGTTTATACAAATTGATTTTACGCCTTACAAGCTCATTTGGGATAGTTGTAAAAGGCATGTTGAGACATGCCATGGCCTCTAAAAACTCCCCCCACCCCAATGGCCTTCTAGCGTCAGCAATTTTATTGGTTGCTGTCACACTTTTAAACAGATCCAAAAGGTGCGAACCCTTGATTATCTCTCCTTTGAAAATGAATTCACCATTTGAAGTCCATGAAGTCAAATCTTTAGACCTGTGCATTCTATTAAGAATATATTCAACATTCTTCCTACGCCTCGCAGGCACATTATCCAAAATTTCATCAAAAAGGTTAACATTTCGGTCAACAGTTTGCTTAGTCTCAGTCATGTTTACTACATCAGGCCCACTCTCAGACCCAGGTAGACTTAAAGTCAGTGTATTTGTGTCAAGCTCACCGTGTCTCACAACAGTCAAAAATCTTTGTAAAACGGCAGAGTATCTTTTAGCTTTCTCATGTAAATCCATATCAGGCTTCAACAGTATATTGCGAAACGATGAGTCATATACAAATTATTTTCAACAGATTTGTCCTATTTCGGTGCTAGTCATTTTAGATTCTCGCAGTTTTTCTAACTGATGTTGTGGCACCAGAAACATTTTCTGAGCATGATCCATGTTGTTTAACCATGCCTCGATGCAATTAGACTGGTTAAGAATGGTACTGCAATGCTTAGTAAAGTAGAAAACCTCCAGATTGGTTGATGGTTTTTCTTTTCTTTGCAACTGAAGTGTTCTTTCTAGACATGTGTATAATGTTGGCTTTTTGTCTCTTTACTTTTCAGAGCTGAGATCCTGTTAAGGGTATATTTCCACACCTTAGATTAAGAGCTATTTCACAGAGTGACAGAATGAGGTCGGTAGAAGCTGATTCTAAAATAACTTTTCGTTGACTTGCCGGTGCCTTAAATAACATCTTCAAAAGTGGTAAATATCTACGAATGCGTTTAGATATGATCAAACTTTCTTAGGAACGTACACGACAGGCCAATCCCCTGTAAATAACCCCGTTCTCAGACGGGAGTCTTCTGGTGTTGTAGCTTTAAAGTCAATAAGTAAATAACCAAAAGGCGAATGTGTTGCGTCTTTAAAACTCTCCATGAAGAATCGAGAAAGACCGGGGTATATCTGTCTACCTAAAACATTAATCTGCTGATTACAGGGGTTTTTAAACAAGATGAGATAGTTTGTGTTCAAGTTAATAGTTCTACTAGATTTGCCTTTAACAAACATGTTTTGGACAAGGTAAATTGCACTCAGGTTACAGTGGTGTGAATATTATGTGAATACTGTCTCCACCTCCAAACTCTCTGATGCACTTTTCATTAAATCGTCAATTATTAAAAGGTTGTTTTTCTGAATCGGTAGCAGATTGTCATCATACAGCGATGTTGGTAGACCTTCTATAAAAGTAATCTCCCTCACCTTCAACATTTCGTCATACAGCGGTTGCCAACATACATTCCTTGAGTGTAATGCCTTTTGCTTTGAGACAGGTCAGACCTTTAATGGTTTTGTAACCGTATGTCTTTGGCCCACCACTAACAAATTGAGCGATGCTGTCACCATCTAGTAACTCATCGGTCAAGTCACCCAAGCACGGCCCCAGTGGAGGCACCTAAACCCCATGGCGTGTGACAAAGATCACTGAATCAGTGTCTGTGTAGAGTACATGTCTATCCAACATCTCCAAGAGTGAATACAACTCGAGTCTAGCATAAGCGATTGTGAACGCGGCAATAAAAATTTTGCCGTTACGTGGTTTGATTGGTGTCTGTTTTGTGTAACGCCACTGTACCATCGCAACTGTGTCTGAGACGAAAGAGAAATAACCAACTTCTATTTCACTGGAAAAAATGTAGTGTTTAAACTCCTCCGGATCTGTAATTAGCATTGTGTTCATACGGTTAGACTGCTCACCCATCTTACCCCAAAGACTATTCATTGCCAATTTAGCCAAAGATTGCCTAGCACTGTTTACAACAATGTTTTCCTTGTCAAGCTGCACACCCTCCTTTCCATGATATTCACCGATATACTGGTCTTTAGCATCATCGTCAACCACAGATGGCGGGAAGCCGCTAGCTTCCTGCTTGTGCTCTAGGAATGTTCTCATGTAATCTGCAAAAAGAATTTCTGATGTCCTGGTTAAATCCCAGACTTTGAATATTTTCACGCTGCAATAACCTTTCTCAACAGCCTTAACCAGCTCAATAGAAACCCAGGTACCAGTTAAAGATCTTTCTGAATCTGTATGTGAACAATCAGTTACCTGGTTTTCAGACTCTGCACATAATCTACACAAGGGACAGTTTACCGCCGACCCTGTGCGGTAAAACGGGGTGATAAAGGCCTTTCGGTCGACACACCATAGCCCTCACAATACCAAAGTAGGTGTCTAGCGGTTTGAAATCTCGAAAGATTATGTCTGGATGCCCAATCGGTTAAGTCGTTGGCTTGTTGCAAAATGGGTAAAGACTACATACATCCTTATACTGAATAGTCTCCCCTTCTCGAGACATAAACTTCAAATGAATTGCGTTGGTACGACCGCCAAAAAGAGCATCCCGAGGGTCAAGGCGCTCTGGAGCATCAAAGGTCTTCAAGAAAGCTTTGACATCTGTGGATGTGTTTTTAAGCTGATTCCACTCACACTACCATATGTATTGAACATGTGCGTTGTGTTGTTCCTTTAAACGCTCAAGCTTTGTCAGCCATTATTGGCGCATCAAATCTTTGTCTCCGGAATCTTTGTCACCGGACTGATGCTTGTTGAACAATGACACTTGTTAGCAAGGTACTGCATCAAGATGTAACCATCGAAACCTTTAGAGTTGTGTGCTATAACTGTGTAGTCATTATATTTCGGTTGCCTAAACTTTTGGAAAAAAGCAGCGACACAACCATCTCTGGCTGAACACCACATCTCGTTATCAAAGCTTATTGCGCACACAAAATTTGCAGTGTGTACCATTCAACGGATTGGCAATTGTCTCAAAATCATAAAATATGTAGCGCACACTGGGTTCCTCAGGCTTAGACGGTTTTATGAAACACTGATGGTTCGTTTCAACTGCCAGATCCACGTTACAACTAGGACACATGTTAGCCAAGCACTTGTGCGCTTTATAGTTGGTAATACTAACGTTGTAATGACGGCCACAATCGACACAGTATTTCTTCTGGTCACACCTGCTAACCCAACGACCCACACCTTTGTGGTGATTCAAGCGTTTATGCTGTCTATAACAAAAGTCAGAACAACATATCTGCTTACAGTCTGGGCACTGCTTTGTGTTATGGGGTTGGGTATGACAATCTTCATGAAGGCAGACACTACAGCTATGTTTACAGCCATGATCACCGCGGGTGTTAAAACCTGTATAACACCACTCACAAACATATGACACACCCATAAAACCCTTCAGATTCATGATGCCATAGAAATGGTTGTCGTGTAAGTACATAAAGACGGTTCTAGGGTGGGTGTCCTCGCTGTTTTGAAACTCGGTAAAGTGACCATCCCGTGTTCGATGAAAGACAACAATTTCACACCCTGTCATTTCTTCAAACCAAACAATATCTTTGAATGCCACACAATCATCTAACGCTAAACCAGTTCCCATATGTAACTCATGACCACTAACCAGGGCCTCAGCATATGTGTACTGTGGGTTCAACATACCCATCAAACAAATGGAAAAACATGTAGAATCATTATTCACAGCCACATATAAATGCCTTCTTTTTTTATTGATAATCTGCTCTATCAACAGTGTTTGAGCTTCACATCGCGGGGCACCACCCTCACGGTTGTTGACAATTTGTACCACCAGCTTTAGTGATTCATCAATCATAATCTCAGCATTAATCTGCATAACACTTTCAAGTAAATTACCAAACGTGCGTTCATTATATTCATCTGCTCTCATGGTCACATGTACGGGGGGGATATCAGAGATTCACCAATCAACTCAATCTGCAGACAATCACCAGGCCCGTGTACAGTCTGAAGCTCTAACAATTAAAGTGTCCAAGCCTGCCATAAGGATTGCATAGAATGTGCCAAAATCCCCAACTTCACCAGTATTTTGTAAATCTATCAACTGACGTAATTCAACGTTGTCAAACATATTACGTTGTATAACTCTAACATCGCCATCATTGCAATGAGTTTGCATCATAGAGCTCAGAGGAGCTCAGAGGAGGGGCTACTAAGCTCGATTAACAAACCTTGCATCTGAGGATTATTGTGTGCATCGCTGTGTAACAAAGTAATGGCCGATTCATTTATATTTTGGGGTGTGGTCTGTTGATTATGTGTAGATGTTGTTGGTTGTTCCGCGTCTGGTCTGTTGTTAGCAATATCTTTCGCCATTTCTCTAGCTTAAGGTGTAAATAACAATCCAATTACAGGTTAAAATATTATTCTAACTCAAACATACATTTACATACATCACAGTTTTGATGAGTTGACGGTAAAATATGTATTACCTTCAGCTTTCAAGCATGAAAGAAAACAATGAAACAAAATTCCCCTGACGCTGTGCAGCCACAAGGTGGGGTGTCCGTAACTGAAGCCATTATGGTGATGTACTCTGTATCATCACCGGGGTTCCTCAATCTGTTGGTTGGTAAATAGAGTACAAAGGTTCAGCTGTATGCATATTGTCGTAATCGTTAATAACATTTTAGTACAAGACTGAAAATATCTGTAAATAATTAGACTTACACAAAAGGTATCTGTTCAGGTTGTGTAAGATCACAACTGCACATTCCAACTGACACTGATGCTGGTCACTTGGTCTGAAATAAATACAAAGAGGGTTAACAAGCGTATACGGGTATTTAAAGCTGATTAACAATAATGTTAAAAATTTACTTACCAAGATTTGAAGTCCCAAAAATGTGTTTACCAATCACGGCTGGGTTTAATTCCGCTCAAACTAAACCAGAGATATAAAACAGTCAATATGAGACAGATAAAAGCGCATGGATTGCTCAATCGTAAAATTGATTTACACATTCTTAAAAAGTTCAAATGTGTCGTTTCTTAGCGTTTGTAATTGCAACACAATTCAAATCAATTATTTCAAATAAAATAACTCACAATGTAAACGGCATACTCTGCGCTGGAAACAACAGCTGTCTTCTGTGGAAGCCGCAGATTTAATATTGTCTTTACATCGCAGCCTCCAGCAGGTCACGCCTCTTAACATTGTCATTGGTTACACGTCATCGTTCTTCATGTTATAACTATACCATCCAAAATAATTGACATTGTGGATAAAGCTTAACTAGCTAGTTCAGATAGTTGTTGAAGTTTGACAACCAAATATATTGATACTTCCTGTCCGGTAGAAACGCCGTTCTCGTTAGTTAGCGGCTCAGCCGTGACATCACGTCATTTAATTTTATCTATTAACGGCAAACTCATCCGCTTTCATACAAACGCTGGCTATTGTCACCATATCACCATTAATCTCTTCAACATTTAACAAACACAAGTCCATAATATAGCATTCAAAAATCGGATTTCACGAGTTGCTTCAAATCATTACGAGAATGCAGCACATCTTACACGGACGTCCCTGCATCTAACACACCCACACTAACACAGACAGGTATTCTCAAACTCGCAAAATACTACAGTTTGTAACCATCATTGCCTGTTAAACATTTCTACCAATGTGAAGAAAACAATCTCGCGTTGATCCCCGTTGTACAATTTCATAAGGCGCCTTTACAAATGTTTTGATTACCTGAAATAACATATCTTTACCTGTGAACGATTCACCGTTGTTCATGCAAATTTATACGCTACCTTCCGGGTAACTATGTAACGTTTTGCCATATAATGCAACTTAAAAGTTAATGCTGACTTAAAACAACCATTTTATTATTCATTTATTAAAAATCACCATTGCTCATACATACACATGTACCAAAATCATTGTTTTTATATTTAACAATATTTTAATCCCAACCACTATACAATCAACCTAGTCATAATGTGTGGTCGGCCCAGGGATTGATTATAGCTTCAAAATAATGGAATTGCTTGTACGATGTTTGGTTACTGGTGTGCTTTCTTGGACTACAAACCTTGTGTGAAACACAGGATGTTTTTCAACCTGCGTATACTACAGTTTGTACTAGTGGTTATGTAGGGACCAGTACTATGGGCAGATCTGATCTTAAGGCCCATCTCTTGTTAAAATGAAAAATGGGCTGAAACTCCCCAAAATCGTAAGGCCCGACCCCTTCTTTATATCTTACACTAAAAAGCATGTTTCCCACACATAAATCTGTGCTTGTGGAAAAACACCATGCTACATGCACATTATAAAACATGGAAGGTTACCCCCCACCGGTTGTAGGACATCTGTTGTACTACTTGTCAGAACATAAAATGCGGCGGGGTTATAGCATTGCTGAACCCTGGCGCCCTTTTGTAAAACACCAAACATCTTGCCGCTGTTATAGCATTTATTTATTCCCTGGGAATTTAACATTCCGGAACCCTAAGACCCCCATTGTTAAACATCACACATATCGCACCTGTTATAACACTCGTCCGGGGTGCTTATCAGTCGTTGTAAAACATCAAACATGGACACAACAATGCAATCATAAATTACAAAGTCACCGGACATGCATATGTTATTCCTTAACACACGTCATACAGGAAGTCCCACCCAGCAAACCGGATATCCTGCCCACCTGTCAAATCAATCTGGAAGCCCCGCCCACCAGGGTCATAAATCACCAGAGTGACACATTATACCCTACATTTACTACTTGTAAATAAAGGGCTGACAGCTTTGTTTTAGCTGTGATTTATCATCTATTCAGGAGTTTCACCCATGTTTTAGCAGGACAATTCACTGTTTTGCCGTTCCATATCTGTTAAAGAGATTTTTATTCATATGACCTATTCAGGAAGTGGATACACAAGACAAACAGCCGGTTGACTTGCCCAGTTAGGGTAATTCTCAACATGAACGAAGAAGTATTAGGCATTAATTTTTCATTTGTGCAAATGAAGTTTTTTCATATAAAACATTACAGACAGTAGAATATGCTAAAAATATCCATCAATTTACAAAAAAAAAAACAATCAATCAATCAATCAAATTTTTTTATAAAGCCCTTTTTACATCAGCAGTTGTTACAAAGTGCTTTTACAAAACACCCGGCCTTAAAACCTCAGGGAGCAAACAACAGTAGTGTTGAATTTCAGTGGCTAGGAAAAACTCCCTAAGAAGGCCGAAATTTAGGAAGAGACCTAGAGAGGACCCAGGCTCAGAGGGGTGACCAGTCCTCTTCTGGCTGTACCGGGTGAACATATTAAGAGTACAATTGTAATAATTAATAAGTGCACGTGGGCTGAGTCCAGAGTCTATTTAAACTTAGTCCAGGTCGGAAGCATGACCAGATGGACAAGGA
>JACXGI010017359.1:0-14647 GCA_016801175.1 Esox masquinongy
AGAGGGGAGGTGGTTAACTGTAGAAGAATAAGCTGAGGGAGAAGGATTAGCCAACGATAAATTAATGTGTGATCTTATCCTTGAAAAACTGAAGAAAAGAGTTTGCAAGCAGAGGATGTGGAGGCATCACGGGGTTGGAGAAGTTTGTTGACTGTGGAACACAGAGTCCTGGAGTTTGTGTTGGAGGTTGTGATGGTGTTGGAGATGAAGGAGGTCCTGGCAACATGGAGGGCATCTCATATAATATATATGGAGAGGTGAAGCTTATAGGCTTCAACATGATTAGTTAAATCAGTTCTAGTCCGGCCTTCAAGACGGCGGCCCACCTGCTTCAGGAGCTCAGGTGTAAACCAGGGTGATGATGATGTGAAGGATTTTTTTTGTTTGGAGTGGGGCCATATAGTTGAGGGAGACAGACAGCGTAGTGTTGAACTGGTTAAGCAGATCTTCAGGCATATTAGAGACATGGTTCAGGGGAAGGGCAGAGCAGATTGCATCAGAGAGTTTCACGGGGTCGACAGCTTTTATATTGCGAAAGGAGATGAGATGTTTCTCAATATTGTGGGGTATGTTTGAGGAAAAAGCGAAATTCAGGATATTGTGGTCAGACAACGGGAACAGTGAAGGGGAGATGTGGGTGATGTTGAGGCCAACAGAACAGACAAGGTCAAGAATGTGGCCCTTTATATGAGTGGGGAAATTAACATGTTGGGTGATATAAAAGCAGTGCAGGACAGCAGCGAAATCAGAGGTAGGTTTGGAGTTTATAGAGTCGACGTGAATATTCATGTCACCGAGCAGCAGAATGCGGGGGAAAGTGATACTGCAATGTTGAGTAGTCCAGCTAGCTCAGAGAGACATGATTCATTAGTTTTAGGAGGACGGTAGAGAAGAATAGTGGTGAGGGACTAGGATGATTTATAAGCGATGAGAGGAATTCAAATGAGAGGAATGAGGGAAGAGACAGCTTGGTTATTTTATAATTGGATTTGTGCAGAACAGCAAGGCTCCACCATGGCCAGTGAGGTGACACAGGTAGATATAACCAGGGGGAGTGGCTAGATTCAGAGCGATATAACCAGGGGGAGTGGCTAGATTCAGAGCGATATAACCAGGGGGAGTGGCTAGATTCAGAGCGATATAACCAGGGGGAGTGGCTAGATTCAGAGCGATATAACCAGGGGGAGTGGCTAGATTCAGAGCGATATAACCAGGGGGAGTGGCTAGATTCAGAGCGATGTAACCAGGGGGAGTGGCTAGATTCAGAGCGATATAACCAGGGGGAGTGGCTAGATTCAGAGGGAGAAATCGTCTGGTTGTTGCCAGGTGTAATGAATACGACACAGGAAGGCAGAATGTAGGTTTTAAGCCCAGAGCACAGCAGATGTTTATTTTTTCCCCAAAAACACAGTAGGAGCAGGAGGTGTCGTGGTCTAGGTTCCGGCAAATGGTCAGCAACTCGGGATGTCAGAGCAGGCAGAAAATCCAAAGGGGTCAGGCAAAGGCCTAGTCCAAAAACAGGTTGTAAGGTCAGATCACCGGCTACGGTACAGAAGGAACAGACTAATCAATAATGAGGAAAAATGGGCTAGAAGGGTCGGTACACAGTAGGCAAGAACTATGCTAATAGGAATATTCAAACAGGCTCAGTAGAATCGAAAAAAGAACAATACCTCACAAAGAACTAACACAAATGGCCAGAACTAAACACTGTGCTAATGACAGCAGTTGCGAAGGAGCACAGGTGTAACCTGTGTTCGATACTAGGATCAGTACTAAGATGAAAGATAAAGAAACAGGGTGAGTAAGAGTCCCAAGTGTGCTCAAAAGATGCTCTACAGATGGTCTACTGACTATCAGTAACATTTTAATTATCTACTAACCCTAAACCTTATCTATATCCTAACCCTAACCTTTATTCCACTCCTAACCCTTACCCTAAACCTTATTCTAATCCTAACTCTAACCTTAACCTTAGCAAGCAATTGTTTATTAACCGATAGTTTGTTTGGTGTCCCTTTGGTTGATGCTTGGCAATGTGGATGGATTGACTTCCTGCCTGTTGGGCCCTGTCCGGGGCCTCCCCCGGATAGGGCCACAGTGTCACTGGACCCCCTTGTCTTAGCCGCAAGGTTGTTTACGCTGCTATATTATTGTGCTGGGGGAGTAAGTTCAGTTTTCCTTCTCCACTGTAAACTTCTACATTTTCCTTGTCTCCTGCTCCGTTTAAACTTAGGAGGACATGAGGTCTTGGCCCACACCTCCAGAGTGCCAGGCTCAAAAGACTTATTGCTGTCCCTGTCCAAAGTCCTCCTGGTTGTGTGGCAGATCAAGACGATACCTGATGATTTCAGCTGCCAGTCTGGTAACCCCCCCAGCCCCCCCTCCACCCGGTTGTCCCTGCCCTTGTCCATCTGGTCATGTTTCTGACCTGGATTAGGTTTTATAGACTTGGACACAGCCCCCATGCATTTATTAATTATTACAACTTGTACCCTTAAAATGTTCACCCGGCACAGCCAGAAGAGGACTGGTCACCCCTCTGAGCAGGGTTCCTCTCTAGGTTTTTTCCTAAATTTCGGCCCCTTTTAGGGAGCTTTTTCTAGCCACTGTGCTACAACACTGTTGTTGCTTGCTCCTTGGGGTTTCAGGCTGGGTGGTTTGTAAAAGCACTTTGTGACAACTGCTGATGTAAAAAGGGCTTCATAAATACATTTGATTGATTGATAAAAGTTTGTTGAAAGTTTGTTGATAGTATTACTATCTATTGAACATCTACAGATGGAAATTGGAACTCTCAAAGTGAAGTTTAAACAAATAATAACCCTGCTGACTTTCAGGGACCTCCACTGTCAGGTGCTGATTACAAAACACGGATGATGAATTCAAGAGAGAGGCAAGGGGATCAATAAACCTGTCAACTTAAGGACACATTGACTTTAATTAAACTATTAATTTTTCAGTTTTATCTACAAAAACAAGCGTTACATTCAAATATATAGCTCCCTCACGTTATTTTGCAAGACACGAACCTCAATAACAGTTATACATTTAACTCAAAAGGAGGTATGTAATATTGTACAAGTCTTTAATTCAGACAATAACAAAGGCACTTGTCTAATAGTTAGGGTCGCCTATCCATTTTGTCCAAGTGCGGCAGCTTAAACAATGTTGCCACATGGGACTTTGTCCCATGTGGCAGCATTGTTAGTTAGACAAATTTTTTTTTGCATTTTTGCACTATACTGGGGAGGGCTTCTTCCAGGGAAGAAGTAGAAGCCCTCCTGGAAGAAGCTCCCCTTCCCCCCGGTAGAAGCCCTCCCCGGTAGAAGCCCTTCCCGGTAGAAGCCCTCCCCGGACAAGGGTTGATGGGAAAGGTTTGGTGCTGTGTTATTCCGAATGACAGAGCTGTTTCAACAACACCCCATCCTCATTATAAACGTATGTAGATCATTGATGACCTAAGCTGGCCTCAAGTAGCTCACGCGTTTCATTTATATTATGTTATCGTACAACTGTCAGATCTGCTACAATGGAATGGAAACTTAACATCTACGTGTGTGTGTGTGTGTTGTGCCTCCATCTTTATGTACAAACAGTGTCCTCTTTTAGAGGAATTAAAAATTCATGACCACACCACGACGTCTGTGAGCGAGGCACTTAATCTGGTACCCATTTTATACTCACCTAACTCCTCTATTCTGCCACATTTCCATGAATCCAGTGGGATGTATTTTCTTCACGAAAGAGTTGAACACTATGAACTAATAGCGTTAGTGTTTGCAAGAGTCATTGGTGAATAAGGAAATACTACCATTTTTAGCCATTAACAATCCTCTTTCCAGCACTCAATCCGGTTTCAGACCAAAACACAGTACCACTACGGCCACAGCACTTGTTGTAAATGATATTGCTAATGCCTTAGACAATAGTAAGTGCTGTGCCGCCATGTTTGTAGATTTGTCTAAAGTCTTGAACACTCTAGACCACGTGATATTTTGGGTAAGCTGTCGTCAACAGGACTTGGACCGGATGCTTGTTGTTGGTTTCATATCTTAAGGATAGAAGTCAGGCTGTCAGAGTAGATGGGATTCGTTTGGAGCCATTGGACTTGGTTAAAGGGGTCCCACACTTGGAACATAAACTATACATAAACAATGTCAGTGAGAAGACAGTAAAATTCATCTGTACGCTGATGACACTGTCATGTACTCTACTGCCTCAACGGCTGACCAAGCATTACTGTGGAGACTGAATTTAAGATACTACAAGGGTCTTTTTTACAACTTAAATGGGTTTTAAATGCAAAGAAAACAAATGTAATGATTTTTAACAGGTCTAAAAAGCTGGTTGAAAATATACTTGCACTCACGTGCTTAGATGGCTCTCGAATTAATCAAGTGTCTGCATAAAAATACTTAGAGATGTGGCTGGATGATAAACATTTAAAATACATGTAGATGAACTCTGTAAAAGGCTAAAGATGAAACTAAGCTTCCTCTATAGCCCCATATTTAACCCCCTATTTAGTTTGCCCAGTTTTGTTCAGCTGTGGCTGAGTCATTGAGTATGTTTTATGTAGGCCTCCCTGCCTTATATTCCTGCCGTTTTCTCGTTTTTTCACCTGCCCTAGTGTTGTCATTAAATCCATCATTGTCTGTTAAAGGGATAGTTCTCCCAAAAATTATATTTCGGTGACAGTCTCCTTACCCCGAGTAGGTCCTTCAGGCACATAGAGTCATTTTTTAAACAATCTATTATTCATCTCTGTCACAGTCAGTAAAAAGGCGTTATTAGCATTGTACAAATTCATGAATGGAAACCATATGTACCCCTATCGAAAGGCTGCATTGCAAGTGGAAAGCTACTGTAAAACACTCCAAACTAAAGCAAGTGGTGTTGTTTACCTCAAAGAACATGACGATGTTGTATTACGGTTTTAATTTTTCCTATATAATTCTCATTTGAAATAAACGGGTACTTCCTGTGTTTACCAGTCAGTTTTTTTTGCATTTGCCTTTACAGAGATGGGCAAAGATACATCAAAATGTATTTTAAAATAAGATGCCAAATAACTTAATTTTAAGTGCATCAAAATAGACTACAAAATACAGCAGCCACACCATGTATCAAAATAAACTACTGTATTCTTGTATTTTAATAAAAGGGAGCATGAAATCACTTCGCAAACCTTCCATCTATCGGCCTATTTGATCTATCCCTTCACCAGTACACTGACTCAGTTGATTGAGGAGACAATGTTGGATAGCAACGGCTTTTCTCTGTCTAACGAGTCATGCAATAAATCTGACAGATGCAACCAGTTAACAGATCAAATATTCACATCCCAGTGATCACCCAGATGAATTATTTAGTTAAACATTAAACTGTTGGTTACTTTAAAACTAACAGTTTGCTAATGACTCACAACTGTATCCTAATTTACTTACTTGGTGTTTGGTAATGAAGGGCATCAGCAACACTGACTCAGTGACAAACAAGTCATTCATAAGAAAACAGCTGATGGCACCTTTGTTCATAACAACTAGTTTCTAAGTAATTAATCATTTGATTGTTAATCATAAATATACTGCTCAAAAAAATTAAGGGAACACTTAAGTCACACATCGAGTCTCGATGAAGGAAATGTATTAAAGATCAAATTCTTTACTGTACATTGTGTAATTCATTGAGAACAAAGTGAACTGAACTTGAACTTGACTTGAACGTAACAACAGTCAATGGAAATCAAAACCACCAACCAATTTGAGGGCTGGATTCAAACTCACACCAAAAATCAAAGTAAACAATTGAAATCACAGGCTGTTCCAACATGAGTGAATTTCATCACAGCAACTCATAATGTGACTCAGTAGTGTGTATGGCCCCCACGTGCCTGTATGCACTCCCGACAACATCTGGGCATGCTCCTGATGAGACTATGGATGGTGTCCTGGGGGATCTCCATCCAGACCTGGATCAGGGCATCAGTGAGCTCCTGGACAGTCTGTGGTGCTACTTGGCGGCGCTGGATGCACTGATACAGAACATCCCAGAGGTTCTCAATTGGATTCAGGTCTGGGGAATGTGAGGGCCAGTCAATGGCATCAATACATTCGTCATCCAGGAACTGCCTACACACTCTGGCCACACGAGGCCTGACATTGTCCTGCACCAGGAGGAACCCAGGGCCCACTCCACCAGCGTAAGGTCTGACGATGGGTCTGAGGGTTTCATCCCTGTACCTAACAGCAGTCAGGCTACCGTTGGCTAGCACGTGGAGGTCTTTGTGACCCTCCAAGGATATGCCTGCCCAGACCATCACTGATCCACCGCCAAACCGGTCATGCTGGATGATGTTGCAGGCAGCATAACGTTCACCATGGCATCTCCAGACTCTTTCACCTCTGTCACATGTGCTCAGTGTGAACCTGCTCTCATCTGTGAAGAGAACAGGGTACTGATGATGGACCTGACAATTCTGGTGTTCTCTGGCGAATGCCAATCGAGCTACACGGTGCTGGGCTGTGAGCACAGGTCCCACTAGAGGACATCATCAGGCCCTCATGCCACCCTCATGGAGTCTGTTTCTGACAGTTTGGTCAGAAACATGCACACCAGTAGCCCGCTGGAGGTCATTTTGTAGGGCTCTGGCAGTGCTCCTCCTGTTCCTCCTCGCACAAAGGAGCAGATACTGGTCCTGCTGCTGGGTTGATGCCCTTCTACGGCCCTGTCCAGCTGTCCTCATGTAACGACCCATCTCCTGGTATCTCCTATGTGCTCTTCAAACTGTACTGGGAGACAAAGCAAACTTTCTTGCGAAGGCACGTATGGATGTGCCATCCTGAAGGAGCTGGACTGCCTTTGCAACCTGAATGGGCTGCAGGTACTGCCTCATGCTACCAGTAGTGACAAGGACACTAGCCAAACACAAAACTAAAGAAGAATCGGTCAGGAAGGATAAGGAAAGCGCAATTGTCTGTGGCCACCACCTGCAAAACCATTCCCTTTTTGGAGGTTGTCTTGCTGTTGCCTCTCCAGTGCACATGTTGTCACTTTCATTTGCACCAAAACAGGTGACATTGATTCACAATCGCTTATGCTTCCTAATTGGACAGATTGATATCCAATGAAGTTTAATTTATCTGGTGTTATACTGTGATGATTATGTTCCCTTAATTTTTTTGAGCAGTGTATAATAATAAATTGTGTCAGGCAGTCATTCATGCAACAGTATGCAAAATCATGATCCTACTAAACAGCTACTTCAATCAGAGTACCATTGTTTAAAAATCAATTATTTATTTATTTATCATTTGACACCTATTTGAAAGTTGAAAACAAACATTTTAACTTTTTGTCAACAATTATTAAAAGATCAATATGTTTTGATTTTAAATGTAGCCAGGAACCTAATCAGGAAATAGCACAGAACTTGTCAAGGTGTATTAACCCAACTCCAACCACTGAATCTATTGAGAGCCTCAGAATATAGGTATAAAGGACACATACACATTAATAGTGTAGTAAGAACATTTACTTAAACTCCAATAGAGAACACTACAATAGAGAATACTACAGATACGATTTTGCAAAACATTTCAAAAGTTCTACCAAAAACAGTCAAACTTATGTGTAAGTGTGGGTGAGAGAGTAGGTGTGTGATTGAGTGAGTGTTAATGGCAATAAGGCACGTGTGCGCATTTAACAAGTTGCACCATATCATGGCATTATAATTTAATGTTGTACAATGAAACACTTTTTTTTTCATGCACAACCAATGAAAACTTTACATAGGCTGAAAGTAGCAAGCTACTTTCACAGTTAGCTACACGTTAACTGAGAGGGCTGCTACTCAGGTCAAATGGTTAACTAGAACATTATGTAAATTGGTAAACAATTTAGCCTAGACTACTAAAATGAAAACCAAAACTTATCATGAACTGTAAAAAAATTGTAGCTATTTATGCTAAAAATCGATGGAAAGCAGGCAAAATACATGTTTCTCACCTTGCCCTTCTTCTTCGGGTATGGATAAATTGTCTGTTCTGATCTCAACAAGTCTGGGCAAATTTATGAGTAGGCACCAATTAGAGGCAGCATTTTTATGATGTCATCATGTAGACTTCTCACAAAGTATTTTACGGTATTTTAAACTACATAATGCAAAACACTAAAGTATTTTGATACAAAATATGAAGCCATTTTCATCAACCCTGTCAAATACAAATTACAAAATACTATTTTGTATTTGAAATACATATTTTAAGTACATGTATCATAAATACTGCCCATCCCTTTAGTCCTCTTCTAAGTGAATGTGGGTCATGATCCTCTTAATTAAAATGTTTCTTGCAAAAATTTAGTCTCGTTGGCAAAGTTGCTCCATTTTTTCTCCCATAATATGACTCAGGAGAGGCAGAGGTATTGTCCCAATTGCAGAGCGGGTAGAATTTAATTAACTCAAGATCCACGAGCAGGCAGAAGTCAACATCGATACTTGCAAACAAAGGAAATCCAGAAGTTTATTTATCAAATGCACTGAATAACACAGCATCATCCTGCACAATGAAATTCTTGTGACATGGCACACAACATCTACATATTAGGAATTAAGAAATATAGCAAAAAAATGTAGCAATAATATGCATAAGCGTAAACTAGCAGAAATTTTAAAAAGCTAGGCGAAGCAACCTATCTTCACATACCTTGTTGAGGTTAAAGTTCACGCTCACCTTGATGACATCACTGCCGAAGAACAAAAGCTGTGTATAGTGGCTATAGGAAATAGTTCACTAGCGCCAGTTTGAATTCAGCCAATTCTGCCGGCTGTTTTGTCAGTGTACAGTTTAAAAAAATCGATGCTACCTCGACAGATTACTGAATGTAGTTTGAAGTGTTTTGGAGTAGTTTTCCGCTTGCAATGCAGCTTTGCGATAGAGGTATGAAACATTTCCATTTATGAATTTGGACAATGCTAATAACGCTAATTACAGAGTGGGACAGAGCTGAATAATGGATTGTTTGAAAGAATGACTCTATGGGCCTTCTGGAGTATCTTTTGATAAGTGAACTTTGAGGTAAAATATGAAAACTATCCCTTTAACTCTGTGCCTGGTGTCCTGTTTACCTAAATCGTGACACATGCTCTCATGTTTGTCTATAAAGCACTTTGTGATGGTGCGAGTGTAGCGAGTGCGTAAAAGTGAGGCAGGTGAAAGGAAAACAAAACAAAAGAGCAATTCGATTGGACTTTATAAATCTCTTTTTGAAACAATGGAATGCACCACACAGTATCTCAAAGGGAAAACAATAACCTGTGAGGTGCAGTGGGTGAACAACAGAATATAAACACTAATAATAAGTGATTGGAAACAGGTGTGTCCTCGGGGGGGCGCTGCTGCCATCACTCTGCAGGTGGTTAGTACACCAATGAGGTGGAGCGCCGGAGAGGAAGGGGAGCCGTTGTGCCACGCGGAGCAGACGTTACACACTTCTACATAAACAACCTACATAAATATTAGAAATATAGCTCATAATACCAGATCTCAAGCCTGGATTACACTTGAGGCCCCTGCAATCTGCACAGAATTGGGTTTGACTGCCTTTTCCTGTTATGCTCCTTGCTTATGGAATAGTCTGCCGACCAAACTTAAATTGGGAACTCTCGTCCCCCTTGCCCATTTTAAACATTTATTGGAAGATTTATTTCGGTGTTGCTTGTAACATTTCAATGCTAACTGCATTTCGTTGTACTGTACTCGTACTGTTCAATGACAATAAAGCTGAATCTAATCTAATCTAAACTGCTTTGGGTAAGGCAAGTTCTTGTGCTATCAAGGGAATAACCTCTGTGTAAATGTAACAATCTGCAGCTATCTTTGTTAACTCTGCACATTTTAACTGAACTGATTTTTATTTTTGTGTTACTTGTCTGTGCACTGACAAAAGTATAAGACTTAAAAGAAGCTACATGTTTTGATGTGTAGAAAGGCTTTGTGCATGGTCTGTAGGTCCCTGGGTTAGAGTATCTGATGTGTTGAAGGGCCTTGTGCATGGTCTGTAGGTCCCTGGGTTAGGGAATCTGATGTACGTACATCTCCAGAGTGGTCCGTCAGGCATGCTCTGATTGTACATGACTTGCATGTAAAGCCTAAAGTATATTACATGATTTGTATTTTTAGGGGTGTTACTTGTATTTGATATACATGTTTGCTACACCTAAGAGACAGCGCAGCACTCGCCAGGCCAAATATCCACAAAAAAAACCCTCAACTGAAGGAATAAAACCGGTGTTTAATACAATGTACTTTGTCTTGTGTCATCTGTGAGCGTCTTGTTTTGTCTGTTCTCTGTGCCTTTTTTCTGTGCTCTGTGTTTTCTTTAATCATTGAACCTAAATTGTATATGTAAACATGTATACGCAGGGCCCAGCTGTAAAAGGGACTTTGGTCTCTGTGTTCCTTGTTGAAATAAAGGTTTAATAATACAATGTTACAATTTAAAGGCCTTCTAAATGCATACTTCAGGACACTTCTAATTAAGTGTATAGTTCTCAGCTTGAATTACTTCAACCACTAGCCATGGCTAGTTAAAACTGAACCAGTCACATGGGGAATACATTTAAGATAGCATTACATTACCATCTAACCCATGTAACCACACTTCTAGTGCTATTAAATGAACTTCTTCTTTTTACTCGTTTCTGCTTGGGTTACCTGAAAACCACAGCTTCTGCTAATGGTCTGAGAGGACAGTTAACACTCTGCTACCATTCGCGAGGGCAGAGAGAGGGAAGGGACAAAGATGGAATGAGAGGACAAGTAGAGAGAAAAGAGAGGGGATAGAGGGATAAGGGGAAAGTACTGTACATGTCATTATTGTGATGTGCATAAGAATCCTTGAAAATATAACAAGTTTGATATGTATATACGCTACCTTTCAAAAGTTTGATATGTATATACACTACCTTTCAAAAGTTTGATATGTATAAACACTACATTTCAAAAGTTAGGGGTCACCTAGAAATGTCTTTGTTTTCCATGAAAACATACATGAAATGAGTTTGAATATAAAATATAACAAAACGTATGGGAAATATAGTCATAGGGAAGGTTAGAAATAATGATTTTTAATTGAAATAATAATTGTGTCCTTAAAAGTTTATTTCATCAAAGAATCCTCCATTTGCAGCAATTACAGCCTTGCAGACCTTTGGCATTCTAGTTGTCAGTTTGTTGAGGTAATCTGAAGAGATTTCACCCCATGCTTCCTGAAGCACCTCCCACAAGTCGGATTGGCTTGATGGGCACTTCTTAGGTAACAAGCTGCTCCCACAACAGCTCAACAGGGTTGAGATCCGGTGACTGTGCTGGCCACTCCATTATAGACAGAATACCAGCTGACTGCTTCTTCCCTAAATAGTTCTTGCATAGTTTGGAGCTGTGCTTTGGGTCATTGTCCTGTTGTAGGAGGAAATTGTCTCCAATCAAGTGCCGTCCACAGGGTATGGCATGGCGTTGTAAAATGGAGTGATAGCCTTCCTTCCAGATCCCTTTTACCCTGGACAAAGTTACCACCAAATTTACCACCAAAGCACCCCCAGACCATCACATTGCCTCCACCATGCTTGACAGAAGACACTCCTCCAGCATCTTTTCAGTTGGTCTGCATCTCATGAATGTTCTTCTTTGTGATCCAGACACATCAAACTTAGATTTGTTTCTTTGTTTCTTTCTCATTTCTCTGACGAGAATAGTCTGACTAGTTTCAGAAGAAAGTTCTTTGTTTCTGGACATTTTGAGCCTGTAATCGAATCAACAATTGCTGATGCTCCAGCTACTCAACTAGTCTAAAAAAGGCTAGTTGTATTGCTTCTTTAACCAGCACAACAGTGTTCAGCTGTGCTAACATAATTGCAAAAGGGTTTTCTAATGATCAATTAGCCTTATAAAATGATACATTTGGATTAGCAAAAATAACGTGCCATTGGAGTGATGGCTGCTGATAATGAGCCTCTGTACGCCAATGTAAATATTCCATTAAAAATCAGCTGTTTCCAGCTACAATAGTCATTTACAACATTAACAATATTACACTGTATTTCTTATCAATTTGATGTTATTTTAATGGACTAAAAATGTTTTTCTTTCAAAAACAACAACATTTCTAAGTGACCCCAAACCTTTGAACCGTAGTAAATATACAATATACAGTGCCAGTCAAAAGTTTAGAGACCCCTATTAATTCGAGGGTATTTCTTTAGTTTCAGGTGACTACCTCATGAAGCTGGTTGAGAGAATGCCAAGAGTGTACAAAGCTGTTATCAAGGCAATGGGGGGTTACTTTGAAGAATCTATAAATGTACTTTTGTTTTGTATAATACTTTTTTGATTAATATATGATTCTGTATGTGTTAGTTCATTGATGTCTTCACTATTATTCACTACTATTATTTTTTTTGTATTATTTATTTATTTATCTCTTTTTTTGAATGCCTGCACAAGCATACCCATAAACTCTACAAACAACTCCTATGAACGTGCTATTATTGTAATATCTTAGACTCTCCTGTGTCAACACAATATTCCAGCACTTGCTGCCGTCCGGAGCCCACATCTGTGGAAGGCCAGACAGGTTCAGACGGCACCCAGGCTCCAGAGAACCATGACAACGACCACAGTTGGACCTCTGTTTCGCTCTGACCCCACTTCACACTCTACACTGGCTTCCAGATGGAGCTCGGATCGTCTTCCATGCTATAGTTCTTGCCTATGGTGCAACAAGAGATGCTTCTCCTCCCCACCTTCTGGCAGTTCTCAATCCATCCATCCCAACATAGGCTCTTTGTTCAACCACCTCTTGGCTGCCCCAACCCCTTTGGGGCGGTTCCCGATCCACATAGTCAAAACTCTTTATTCTGGCACCTCAACAGTGGTACCAACTTACATTGTAGTCTTTTGTTAACTTTTTATGTTTTATGTTTATTCTTTTTATGCTCAACATACCAGCACTGACATTTGCTAGTAACCAATTCATTGATTAGAATGCACTTACTACTAAACTGTGTGGTTGTTTCACCTGGCTCTTTTAAAATGAATGCACACTGTAAGACACTCTGGATAAGAGCATCTACTAAATGACTAAAATGCTAAATTCTGTAAAAATAAAGAAATACCCTCAAATGAGTTGGTGTGTCAACTGGTACTGAATATATTTGGGTAATACAGCAAACCAGGTATTTATGGAGTCATTTTTATGGAGTGTTTAGTAATTGGTGGCTTTGCAAGATTACTATAGTATTGAATTGTAAAATGTTTTCAGGGACTCATTCTGCACAGATTCAAAGAAGTGAAGATTGATTGGTTTTGATGAATGTTCCCCATGCATGGCTTTTCTTTTACTTACAACAGTTTTTGTAAGTAAAAGAATACACATAATTTATAAATCATATCTTAAATATATATAGAGGTACAAAGCCTGTGATCCTTGTCCTTGTGTATTTAGATGACGTAAAAAATAGATTTAATATTGTAGCACTGCAAACAGAATATGTCTGACTGGCTACTTTCACACGTTACTGGTCTTCAAACACTTGTTCCCCATAGAAAAAAAAGACATGGCAATTTCAAGGTACATTTAACTGCAATGACTTAAAATGTCTGCTCTGTTCTTGTGAATGAGGGCTGTTTAAAGAGGGATTTGCCGATGTGCTCTGAGCATCTGTTTTTGTGTTTCTGAGGTGCAATTTCTTTTCCTCTGATTGAGACGTCAAAGGTGAAGAGCCCAGCGCAGACTAATGGGAATGCCTGGTCTGAAAAGAAAGAGAAAGACAGTTGGTTAGAGAAAGGTTGAGGGGAGAGACAGTGGGTTAGGTTGAGGGGAGAGACAGTGGGTTAGGTTGAGGGGAGAGACAGTGGGTTAGGTTGAGGGGAGAGACAGTGGGTTAGGTTGAGGGGAGAGACAGTGGGTTAGGTTGGGGGGAGAGACAGTGGGTTAGGTTGAGGGGAGAGACAGACTTAACATCACAGACTCCATGTATGCAGACGGTGGCTGAAAAGCATCTGAAAGCCTTGTCCCCAATATTGCACGTGTGATAGAAATTTTAAACTGATATATATGATGTTTTTATGTTATTATTATTTTATATTACATTGGCAGTTATGAGTTTATATTAATTTTTATGGTGGTTTCATTTAGTATGCTGTGACCTAGGTAAATGAGTAATTAACAGACCATAGGGTTCTCTGTTTATCGGTTGAAGAGATCTTAGCTTGACCAAAGAATGACCTGGCATCTGTTCTGTGTTCAATGTGTGAGTAATATGAGTAGGTGGCGTGGCCAGTGAAGAAGCTACAAAGACGCCTGTCGTACCTAGATTCTTTGATTACTCGGAGAGCGGTCATACTAGGTGGTATATTGATTATCCAATGTGCATGTAAAAATTAAAAAACCTTTATAGAACTTTGGACTCAAGAACAATATCATTTTCTTTTACACATGCCAAGACTGCAGTATCATATTTAAAAAGCTCCAGATTAAACCTCTCATCATCACAGAATTAAACCTCTCATCGTCGCCATATTAAACCTCTCATCATTACCAGATTAAACCTATCATCATTACCAGATTAAACCTCTCATCATCA
>JACXGI010017360.1:0-14625 GCA_016801175.1 Esox masquinongy
TCATGAGGATGATAGGGTATTGTACATGTCTTTACACAACCCTAAAGCTGACATAGGTGTGCTACCAGGGCAGATTTCAATGTTGCCCCTCTATCTGACATAATCTATTGCGGGTCCCCATCAGCTCTTGGTTAGGGGTAGCCAAAGACCCTTGGCTGTAGTCATAACATAATAACTTGAAAAAATGTTTTGGAAACATACAGCTATGGAAAAAGTTAAGAGTCCACTGCAAAATTATCAGTTTCTCTGGTTTTACTATTCATAGGTATGTTTTAGTAAAATGAACAGTTTTGTTTTACTCTATTAAACTACTGACAACATTACTCCCAAATTCCAAATAAAATATTTTCATTTAGAGTATTTATTTTTAGAAAATAACAACTGGTCAAAATAACCAAAAAAAGATGCATTGTTTTTAGACCTCAAATAATGCAAAGAAAAATTCATATTCATTTTTCAACAACAAAAAACTAATGTTTTAACTTAGGAAGAGTTCAGAGTTCAGCTTTCATGCATCTTGACATGCTCTCCACCAGTCTGTCACATTGCTGTTGGGTGACTTTATGCCACTCCCGGCATAAAAATTTAAGTAGCTCGGCTTTGTTTGATGGCTTGTGAACATCCATTTTCCTTTTGATCAAATTCCAGAGGTTTTCATTGAGGTTCAGGTCTGGAGATTGGGCTGGCCATGACAGGGTCTTGATCTGGTGGTCCTCCATCCACATCTTGATTGACCTGGCTGTGTGGCATGGAGCATTGTCCTGCTGGAAAAAACAATTCTCAGAGTTGAGGAACATTGTCAGAGCAGAAGGAAGCAGGTGCTCTTCCAGGATAACCTTGTACTTTGCTGGATTCCTTTACAAAGATAAATCTTCCCGATTCCAGCCTTGCTGAAGCATCCCCGGATCATCACCGATCCTCCACCAAATTTCACAGTGGGTGCGAGACGCTGTGACTTGTAGTCCTCTCCAGGTCTCTGTTTAACCATTAGACGACCAGGTGTTGGGCAAAGCTGAAAATGTGACTCGTCAGAGAAGATTAACTTTCTAGCTTTGCACGACTTTAGCCCTGCCCCTAGGAACCTGTTTCGAACCGTCCTCGCCGTGTACTTCACCCCAGCTGCTGTTTGCCATTCTTTTTGTAGGTCACTTGATGCCATCCTACGGTTGTTGAGTGACATTCGAATGAGTTGACGGTCATCTCGGTCAGTGGACAGTCGTTTTCGCCCTGTGCCAGTCTGTAGCTTTGTTGTCCCCAATGTCTGTTGCTTGACCTTGTTCTTATGAACCGCCGTCTTTGAAATTTTCAGGATGGAAGCAACCTGACGCTCACTGTATCTCTCTGCCAGTAAAGCCAGAATTGAACCCTTCTTTTCCTCACAAAGTTTTTCTTTTCAACTCTTTTGTCATGCTGAATAGTTATTTTTGAGGTACTACTTGCACTGTTTTTGCCATCCAGCTGGTCCTATTGCAAGAGAATAGTGATGACCACAGCGGTTTTTATACTTTTCCTCGTTAAATTAGATTTGGTTCACGTAATTACCTAATCAGTACCATATAAAGTAAAATGAGGTGGGCCTGTATTGGAATTTAACAGACACTAGAATGGAATGGCTGCCATTCATGTAGAGATGCTGATTTAAGAAAAATTAGGAGTGGTCTCTTAAATTTTTCCAGAGCTGTATGTCTACATATGCCTTCAAGGAGTTGTTGAGGATATCTCTTGTCCACTTCAGGTTTGATGGTTGAGTTGGCTTCATCCCAAGTGTAAATTTAGGGTTTTGATTAAATCACAACTGATACATTTCCATAGAATTTGCAGTTTCCCAGGAGATGTGCAGAGGAGGCCACTAGAATACTCTTCTCTACATTAAGACCCAGGAGATATTCCAGACGGTTTCTAAGGGAGGTTAAAGTGGTGGTTAAGCAGATCTTTCAGGGTCATGGTGTGTATGAAGTGGAGAGGGAAAGTTGCCATCGCATTCCATCTTTTGGAACCTATTCATGGCCAGTGATGGGGTTCAGCTCTTAAATCAAATCCTATTTTCAACAGGACCAGAATAGGGTAGGGGAACTTAATTACTTCCAAGTTTTTTCAGCCTACAGGTAGAATAATAATATTAAGGATATTCTTGTTCACTCCAGTCAGATCAAAAGGAATCAAATACATAATCAGCACATTTTGAAGTAATGTACTTTTGGGCCACTATTGAATGTCTTGTTTGTCATAAACTTTGTGGAAGAAACACTGAATAGATTTCAAGACAGATTTATACACTCATTTTAGGGAGCATAGTCTGGAGAATCTGATACACCTGGGTTTGGAGTAATGTTAGGTGGTCAAAGGTTCAAAGACAAAAAGTTGAAAGGTTCTTGATTCATGCATTGAGGACTATTGATCCGTTGGGCTCAATGAAAATGTCTAAACCTAAAATGTATGTGGCTCCATATCCTGGGGCTTTGGGATATGACACTGGCAATGGCATTTATATATAAAATTGGAGACAAACCCTGCTGTATTTTGTTAATTTTTCCTTTCTCTTCTTTCTGTTTTGGATTTATTTATTTTGTTTCCTTCTTTTAGGGATTTAAACACTTATGATTGAGATGTATTTTGATTTACACCCTTTTCCAAAAAAACATTTTTGGATTATATACTTTTTAACAAGTAAGGTGTTGAGTTGCCCCTATGTTGTGTTTTATGAATTTACTGCTGGTGAAGTTTATATGCCCATTTGCCACTGGGAGTATGGTTATTGTCTACTATGATTTTTAGAGTCCAATTTTGATCTCAATGGAACTTGTGTTTGACCCAGATCCAGTTTCTGAACATACCTCTTTGGCTTTCTTGCTTAAATATGACCTACAGTAGTATTCTTTTTTTTTTGGTTTGCTTTGCTTCTCCTGAGATGCTGTGTTTGGCAAAGCCACAAAATGGCCTGCCTTGGAGGCCTGTGTTTCAGATATAAGGAAGTGAATGACAAAAGAATGAATTGCTAAATTATTTTAAAAGAAATACTGAATTTGTGAAACATTTACTGTTCATTTTTTGATAACAAGGATGGGATCAATTTCAGTCAGTAAAGAAAGTATGCACAGTCATTCCATTTTAAATACTCCTCACTAGTTTTCAGAGTCAAATATTTAAAACTGGAGTTTGGTTTACTTTCTGAATTGACTGGAAGTCTAATAGAATTGACCCCAAACCTCACCCACAGTCAGTCTATAGGCTACTGGAATGTTCCTCTTAAGAGTGCAGCACATGGAATTAGTACCAGAGGACCATATCAGTGAGAAGGTTCATGTTCGGAGCAATGATGTCTTAATGATGTAAAAAAATAAGTATTACTGTATTGTGGCGCAAATGTGCACACGCCTGCTAGATCAGCATCGCACCAACGCCCCAATACAAGGCAAATTCCAGAACCTTTCAGGGTCAAGCAACCCCGCCTAACCCAGCTGCATCACATTGGGACCACGTCGGAGACATAAAGAAGCACCGGGTGAGCAGAGAGGACGAAGTGTTGAGAAAGAAATCTATAAAGAAATCCATGCACTGGGAGAAACAACCTGGTTACCTTTTTTTCGGCTAGACGGCCAGCTCTGGACAGAGTCCTGGAGGTTTCTGAACTTCCTTTTCACAATGATGGAGCTGTGCTCCTTTTTTCTAACCTTCCTCGGAGCAAAGCCCCGACACAATTTCATCTCAGAGGTCTACGGAGAAATCCTTGGACTTCATGGCTTGGGTTTTGTTCCGACATGCTACAAGATCTGAAATCAAGTAAATATAAACAGATCAACATAATGGTAAAAAATCAACATGAACATGTTATTGAAAACAGCAACGCCAATTCAGTGAGTTGACTTTGAATTGATAAAGTAGACATCTATTATGTAACTCAGCCTCTTTACAAAGGCTTTATATTCCCACCCGACAAGTTTCCTGTCAAAACGAACAACCTTGAGATGCACCATGTCCTGTTGTGTCTGGTTAGGTTTTTGTACGGCGTATGTAGGTTTCCTGTCACTGTGGGAGTCAGTGCACAGTAGTACAGAGCAGAGTCTGTTATTTCAACAGAGGAGATTGTCAGATCCACACGAGTCTTCTCATCATTCCGTTGGGCTGAAAGTCGAGGATCCAGATTACTGGCCGGTGTCTCAGTTCCAACATTGTTCATGACAAGTGAGAGGAACTGAGGAGCTGATCCAGAGTCCTGGCGATACCATTGAAGAGAAATTGCTGATGAGTAGGTGCATGAAAGTGTAATATTACTCCTTGACAGAGAATAAACCTCATGTCTTGTTGGTTCAATAGTCTGACCATTACAGCCACCTGTAAAAGATGCAAAATCACATTTATTTTATGACCTATTTTTAACTCATCAACACTTGATTTGAAATACCACAATTACAAATTAAATGGTTACTTACACGCAAGTACTAAAAGCAAAATACATTTGGGGACAGACATTGTGGCTAGACTGGAAGCTGAGATGAAAGCAGCTAGATTTCTTCAAACCAAAAACTAAACATCAACCTCATAGTTTAGAGAATCTGTCTTCTCTTAAAGCCCCACCCCCAATGTACAGAAGAGTTGATGTATGAGCAGAAGCAGACTTCTCCCTGCTTCTGAATCACATCCACCAATCAGTTGTGATTGCATGTTACTCATGCAAGTACCCTGTATGCGCGTTTGTGTTTTTTCCCCTCCTGACTTTTCCCCAGGTGTCCCTTATATTCCTGATTATGCTCGTTGGTGTTTCCCACCTGGCAGTCATGAGTGCAGCGCCTGACTGCAGAGGTGGACCAATCAGTGGACAACCCTCCTAATTCCTTTTTCCATTACCCAATCACATCACACATCCCTTGTTTAAAAACCCAGTCTGTTGGTTCTCCCAGGGAGACTCTTTTGATTTACCCCACATGGACATAGACGTTCTTGAGATACATACCTTTTTTGATAGACAGACACTTTGCTCATGCATACATCACTTAGTTTAGCACATACATCTCACTTCGTCCTGTTTCATGTGAGTATGTATTGCTGTGGTGTTTTGTTTGGTGTTGTCTAGTCAATTGTTTGCTGTGTGCTATTTGGTCCTTGTTCAACCTGTGTTTTTGTTTGTCCCTGTGTCCCTGGGAAAAGTTTTTTTTTTTTTTTTTAGCAAGTCGCCCTTGAGCATACACAATCCGTAGGAAAACTTTGTCTAAAACAACTAGTTAGAACTGAGCAGACCACCCACTGTATTTTTGTATTGGTTAGTAGTCAGCTAAATGTTTCTTGAGGCAGGCAAGTTCAGTTTAGGGGTGTTTTGACTATATTATTTCATTTCTTGGGTTCCGCTCAGCCCCTTTTCCCTTCCCCCTTTACCGTGTGTTTATAATAAACGTTTTGTTTGACGGTAGCTTTGGTTGTCTGTTTGTTCTCACTGTTCATTTACACTACATTAATTTACATGAGTTTTATGTTACGGGTCTCTGTACCATCCACCCTAGACTACTAGAGCCACAGGGTTCGTAACAGTGGCTCACTGATGTTTTGGGGGGGTGTGAGCTCTAAAGGCACAGGGAATCTTGTGGAAATTGATGGCAAGATGAATGCAGCATGTTACCAGAAAATACTATCAGACAATTCACATTGTTCTGCACAAAAGCTGCACATGGGACACTCTTTGATATTCCAGTACAACAATGTCCTTAAGTACAAGGCCAAGTTGACCCTTCAGTGGTTACAGCAGAAAAAGGTGAATATTCTGGAGTGGCTATCACAGTCTCCTGACCTTAATATCATCAGGCCACTCTGGGGAGATCTCAAATGTGCAGTTCATGCAAGACGACCAAAGACTTTGCATGACCTGGAGGCATTTTGCCAAGACAAATGGGCAGCTATACCACCTGCAAGAATTTGAGGCCTCATAGACAGCTATTACAAAACACTGCACACTGTCATTGATGCTAAAGGGAGCAATACACTGTATTAAGAACTAAGGGTATGCAGACTTTTGAACAGGAGTCAGTTAATTTTTTTTCTTTGTTGCTATGTTTAGTTTTATGATTGTGCCATTCTGTTATGACCTACAGTTGAATGTGAATCCTATAAGAAATAAAAGACGTGTTTTGCCTGCTCACTCATGTTTTCTTTACAAATGGTACATATATTACCAATTTTCCAAGGGTATGCAGACTTTTGAGCACAACTGTATTTCCGCATGTACTGGAAATTGTACAAAAGTTATTTACTATGTAATTTATTTGAGTTTAGGGCATTCGTGATGTCTGATAGGCCAGACCTGTGTACATCAAAATGGTGTGTTCAATCATGCAATTTACATTGATGTCCAATATAAATTTAGAATATATAGGATGGATTGGAAACAAACTGATAATGGTAATATTCAAAACTAACCTGATTTGCCTGATCCCAAGTCCATATATTAAGTCACTGTGAGGTCAGGACATAGTAGTTCAGAGTTCCTTTACCAGACAGGAAATGTCTGCTTCATGGTCTGTTATCACTTTTTCATGTATCATCAGATTTTCTGTGTATTTCCAGGGAGATTTGTCTCTGTGTATGTCCAGGGGGTTTGTGTCTGTGTATATCCAGGGAGATTTGTCTCTGTGTATGTCCAGGGAGATTTGTCTCTGTGTATGTCCAGGGGGTTTGTGTCTGTGTATGTCCAGGGAAATTTGTCTCTGTGTATGTCCAGGGGGTTTGTGTCTGTGTATGTCCAGGGAGATTTGTCTCTGTGAATATCCAGGGGCTTTGTCTCTGTGTATGTCCAGGGGGTTAGTCTCTGTGAATGTCCAGGGGGTTTGTCTCTGTGTATGTCCAGGGGGTTTGTCTCTGTGTATGTCCAGGGGGTTTGTTTGTTTTTCTAGGTGGTTTGTGTCTTCTTATTTTTTGGATGATACATCCCATAATGTGCATGTACCAAACCTTGTCAGTGATGTAATGCTTACATGCAGAATACTCTGCATGAAACAAGGGGTTCTTGTTGAAATTCCTTTCTTCACATGCCGTTCTGATACCTCGTGTTTGTTCTGGCATGTTAATAAGTGGACCAACAGTGTAATGCCTGTCTATGATTCTAGCACACTGAGACCTAGTCCATGAATTTGAGAATCTTTCCCACAGTACATAAAGATAAATACTAGACTTCCTGGTATGTGATTGTAATAAAGCACAGGTGTGACCACAATTCTCTGTTCTAAACCTCTGACATATACTATCAAACTGTGGTTTGATGTTACATTTTGATTCACTCATCAAAGCATTTTGGTCTGTAGGTTTTTGTATAGTCTCTTCTACACTTTTTATCACTGTGATCCCTGAGAGCACAGTAGTAGAGAGCTGTGTTTGACAGGGTTAGTTGTTGGATGACCAGTTCAGTTAATTTATCAGATGTTGTGGATTTATATCTCTTATCAGGAATATTTTCCAGATTTCTCCTTGATTTGGCACCTTTCCACAGTAAAAACTGAGGTGCCTGGTTAGGATAATGATGGTACCAGTAAAGGAGAGGATATTCACTACTTGTATCATATGTACATTTCAGAGTCACAGATTGTCCCTCTGTACTGGTCACTTCATTATTTTCCGGAGTAATCTGATCCCCAGCAGTCAGTCCTGGGTAGAAACCACAGTTAAAGTAATAAACTTTTTGAGCTACATGCTGTTGTAGAAAATAGTGAAATGTTTAGTATACATATACATACATATACAGTATATAAAACCTCACTTACCAACCAGAGCTGAAAACAGTATGAGTGAAGTGATCAATATCATGGTGTATGTGACAGGATACAGCCAGGACAGAGGGTTTATCTGTCTGATATACAGTGGACTGTGATATATGATATTCAGGGTGTGAGCGTACAATGTGGGACATGTTTTGTTTGTCAACTCCCTTTATGAAACTACCACCACCTTCAAGAGGAGACACCTGCTCATTATTTGTAGTGGATGAGAGTGTAATACTGAGGTTAAGCCGTCTACAGAAGTTATGGAGTTAGTTCTAAGGTTTATGTTTTATGTGAGTGTCACAGTTTGGTGAGCAGCAGTGCCACCGTTCCGTGCACCTTCAGTTTCCCATCACGCTCAAACGCATCCCGGACATGTCTCTGTCATATGTCTTTAATCGTGCACACCAGGTCCCTATCTCATAATTTGTAAGTGTTTAAATGTTTCCCCTCTGCTCCCCATATTTGTGGATCATTGTTTCGTGTCTTCGTGGCTCTTGGTGAGTGTTGGCTGCTAACTGTTTGTAAGGTTGTTATAAGTCGCCTGTGTGGATTTTTATTTCATTCAGTTCAGCTTTTCGATTATCTGTTCGTTGTTTTGGTTTTGTTTGGTTTTCTTTGAAATAAAACCGCCGAACGTGATCAATGCCTGCGCTTGGTTCCGTCTCCCGCACTACACCTAACCGTGACAGTGAGGTATATCTGGTTTAATGGTCTGTATCTACAATAAATTTCCCAAAGAGTCAGATAATAGAAATAACCGAAACAGTCTGCCAAGACACTTGCTGTTTCTTGTTTCTTGTGAAGTGTTTATATATTTAAAAAAAACATGATATTTTTGATAGTTAAGTTTACAGAAGTGGTTTACTCAACAAAATAACTGATTTCAAGTGTGCAACAATATGTGAACTCCTTCATTCAATAGCTTGTGGCACCTCCATTACCAACATTAACTTGGAGTAAACGTCTCCCATAGCCACTAATCATTTCTGACACCCTTTTTGAGGGATTTCTGCCCACTCTTCCTTAGAGAACTCTTTGAATGAGGGGTGCATTTACTGACTGCTTCAGGTTCTTCCATAGCATCTCGATTTGATTAAATCCAAAATACAAATCGTCTTACTCCTGAACCATTTTTTGGTAGATTTGTTCAATTGCTTAGGTGTGTTGTCTTATTGGAAGACCAATTTTTGGCCCAGTTTTAGCTCCACTGATGACCTGATGTTCTGTTCAAGAATCTCCTGGTTACTCCAGAACTCAGAATACCTCAGAATTCATGGTTCCCTTAATGATGTGCAGTCTGCCAGGTCCGGGGAACCTTGTTGATTTGACCAATGTTTCTTGGACCTATCTCTGCACCTGCACTAATTCCTTTTTCATTTTCTACTACACCTATGATTTTCTCTAAACTGATACATGGAATTGAAAAACTATAAACCTGTTATGTCAGATAAAAAAAAAAAGACTGGTTGTGATTAAATGTAGATTTCCGATCGCTGTTAGTTAATTAATGTCCTCATAACTGATACCTGAAATAATGGTAAAAATGCTATAAATAATTCATGCTGAAATTAATATACTGTAATACTTAATTGACATACTGTATATTTCTGCACTGCAAAGCCAAACCCTTTTACTTACCAATGAACATTGAAAGAAATAGAATTGTATAAAACATGTTTAAGGGGCCTGACTGACAAGGATTAATCTGGTGTCAAGTAAGAGTATATCACAGTATATCACATTTCCTCAGGCATCTTCTAGACTGTAATGTCAGACCACTTACTGACTGCATCTCCACCTCTCTTCAGTAAATCTGGTTGGGTATTTGAGTTCAGCTGTATCTTTTCAGTTGGTTTGTTACTTCATATCATCGTCATGATCTTTCCACACCTCCTGTACATTTTGCACTAGTTCTGAAAGTGGGTCGTTTCAGCTCATGACTTCCCTCTACTGGTAAATTCTGACAAATACTCCTGTTCCAAAATAAAATACTACATTCCAGAAATATACTGTGTGATGGCAATTCAACCGAGTAGAAGCCTTAGGTACAGAGGCAAAAGTCTCTTGGCACAATAAGAGTTTATATATATATGTATTTATATACATATATATATGCACGCATTTTAATTCATTTGTGAAAAACATAAGCAAATAATGATTACAATGGCGGGGATACAAGTCCCCAGTTTTCCAAAAACGTTTTTTTACCCAACAACACGCAATCACTGCACAACAACAATGACACCCAAAACAAAAATAACAACAAACAAATATAATCATACAAATAATAAAAAAGTAAAAGTAATAGATAAGAAACCAACTTTGGTCTTTCTGTTTAGAATAATGAAAACTACCCAGCGAGCAATAGATGGCCACTGGCGGGCCGGATGATGCTATAATGTCCCACATCCAGCGGGCCGCCAGCTTTTGTTGCTTTCTCCTGATCTCAATTTACATCAGCTAATTTGCACCAACTTTATGTTGGTGGCTAGCTGCCAAAGTGAGGACATGTGCTGTGGCCTGCTATGCCTATCTGCTCGTGTGTTCATGCCATTTTCTTCCAGCAGAAGCACAGCGTGTCGTTTCTATAAATACTGAATCTACTATCAACTGTTTCGCCTTTGTGACCTCATAAGTACTGCTTATTAGTTGTATGGTTTTCCCTGGTTGTTGTTCTGAAGATGCTTTCTATTTAGCTAAAATAAAATCACAGTTTGATAAAGAGTGCCTGTTAGCTTTTTTTGCAATCTAAACATTATGATAGCTGCTAACGTGCATAGTCTACTCTGTCAGTGTCGTCATCGCTACCGTCCATATTGGAGAGGGCTGGTAAACAAATCGAAGTCAGAGCTGCCATTTTTTGGGATAAAAAGCACTATAACGTTTATATTTCTGAACTGATTTCAACACTTGAATTTAAAACCACTAATTTGAATTGGTTGGTTGAGAAATACGTTATAAATGTTATAGTGTGTTTGTCCCCATTAATTCACTTCTTCTACACGCAGCTATCATGTCTGATTGGTGACATAATTCACATGTTTGTATTTATACAGATAGAACCGTCTAGTGATGTTGAGTTACTGGAGTAAAAGGAGTAGAAAATGGCCTTGAATGTAAAACAGACACCCCCTCCTATTTTGCATTAACTAGCATTTTCAAAGCAAGTCTGTTCACACCCCCTCAAGTAAGCCCCACACACCCACAAGCAGATCACCCCAGGCCCTTCACACAGGTTGGATGTATTGATGAGTAAAGTAGCCAGATAAGTGACTTGATCAGCTTTGTGTAAACATGAAAACATATTCATGGTTATTGGTTATTCTAGATGCCTGAAATAAATTCTGTTGTAAACACAAGCTTAAGAGATTTTCACGTTTTGTTCTACGACACACACACACACACACACGGGTTAGAAACAGCCGTCTCTTGCTGTTGCCTACCAAATTTTTTTTTCACTAAGATACCATGGGGGACAGCTCTTTACTGTGTTTAAAGAATGCTAGCTAGCTAGTAATCCCACGTTTCAAAGTAGTGACGGGAAAACCCGATCATTTTAGAAAAATTAACTACTCTTTTTTAATGGGTGTAAGGTATAAGCTATATTCTCTGAATTGGACAATACAAAATGTGGACTATGACATTGTTTTACTACAATTTCATGAACTCCTGAAACAGACGAAGATCAAGATTTTTTTTTTACATCGGACTGAAAATACGTTATTACAAATAAGAAATAACAAGTGTTGTTAGGCTACTGAGTAAGAACATCATGACTGTTTTGTAATAAACAATGACTTTACAATATTCTATTAAAATTCACTGGTAGCTGACTGGAAGTTCTAAACCAAAGGTGGTAAAACAAGCACCGGAAAAAATGAAGAGACCACTGCACCATTTTCTTTCCTTTCAAAAAAAGTTGAAGAGGAAAGTTTTGAGTGAAGAACAGAAGGGTTAAAATTAAGACCACTGCAAATTGAACGCTTCTGTTCCTCACTCAAAACATCGCAAAAATAAAGTGAAAATGTTAAAAACACAACGTCCACAAACAAAATCAATAACAACTAATGTGCAACACGGTCACTTGTGTGAAGGAATTATAAACCATAGAACCTATTGACAAATTTGTCTTACACAGGTAAACAGCTCTCAAATTTGCATATCAACAGCACCCAAAATGAGCATTTTCACAGGCAATGGCCAAACCTACCTCACGACAACACAAACATGATGTCATATAAACTTCCTAAATTTTAAGGAAATACTCCAACTTTGATTCATGTTTATGCCAAATGGAGGCGGTCAGTCAAACATTAAATCACAACTTGTATGTATATCTGACCAATTAACATTAAGATGGTTCAATTAACATTAAGATTGTCCTATCAACAACAACCCAGTGAGTAATCGTTAGCGGCCCGCTGGCGTTTTGCTGCGGGCCGGCCGCAGGAGGCGATAATGTCCTACAGCCAGCGAGCCACCAGCTTTTGCCGCTTTTCTCCTGATCTCAATTTGCATAAGCTAATTTGCATCTCAGGCGGCTTTCCACCAGTGGCCCAACTGCTTTACGCTGGTGGCTAGCCGCCGAAGACAGGGCGTGCGCTGTGATCTGCTGTATCTGCTTGTGTTGCCATTTCTTCCAGCATAGATGCTATCGTACTCTTGTATTCTTGTACTGATTATTTGTATTAACTTTATTTTAATATTGTTAAATCTTAGTTTACAGAATTTGGTCAACAATGGTACTTTATAAATAAAATAGACTTTGACTTTTGCACTATTGCTTGTGTAAAGGACCTTTGTGTAGACATGTACAGTAAACAAATAGAAACAGCCGTCTCTCGCCATTGCTTACCATATTGTTTTTCACGAACTAATGGCAGTTTTCCACTGCATGGTACCGGCTCAACTACTCGCCTATAGCCTCGACTTTAATCACTTCATGGCGGACAGTTCTTTACTGTTCTTTATATGTTTTCTTATTGTATTTTTATTATTATGATGTTTTCATTTGTTTTGATGTTTTAATTTGAGTATTTGTTTTTATGTTATTGTATTTTTATATTCATTTTATTTTTCTTTGTAAAGCACATTGAATTGCTTCGATGTATGAATTGTGCTATATAAATTAACGTTAGTTACCGGGAATGTAACTCCGGTTATATGAGTGGACCGGAGCCCCCTAGAGGGGCTTTAGCTCCTAGTGGTTTACCCTGGCCGCGTCCGCGGCCGTACTGAAAACTCATTATGCAAGAAGCGTCAGCCAATCAGGGCACGCCTGCCCCTATATATGACCCGTGAGCCCAGAGAACGTCCTCCCGAGATTATTCAGCATAACTCGTGGGACGGCAGGGCAACAGGTCTAGGGGGCTCCGCTCCACTCATATAACCGGAGTTACATTCCCGGTAATTAACGTTATATGTCGTGGAGCTCCGCCCCCTAGAGGGGCTTTAGCTCCTAGTGGTTCACGGCGGAGCGAGCGAGCAAAAAATGTACTCCCTGCCGGAACACCAGTAAGCTCACAGGGTCCAGTAAAAACCGACCCCAAAACCCCAAGACGAAAACATCCCGACAGCTGACACGGTCAGAAAGGGATGATCGAATGCGTAATGATGGAATCCCCCTAGTGTAGGCCCATGAAACATAAGCCAACCCAGGGAGAAGGAATGTTGAGCTCAAGCCAGAGGGAAACGTATCCGTTCCACACAAGCACAACAGAAAATAACCATGCACCACACATCACGGAATGAGGGGCATGAGAATACAAAAAAATATGAATTAATTAAAATCTATGAATTCATTAAGGTCACACCCCAGGGAGGAGGCAAACCTGCACCAAGTGCACTGGTACTCAGTGACAATACCCCTGAGCCACCAAGCCACAGGGAAAGCACTGATAATGAGAGGATATAATCAAGGCAAAGCACGTGATACCCTAACAAGTTCAGAGATCTCGGGCAGCCGCACCGAGGACTGAATGAACAAGGGAAGACGGAGACACGTCTAATAAATAGAAACGCAGAAACGCCGAAGGCGACGACCACGACGCCGTGGCTCAAATGTCATCCACTCTGACCCCATGGAAGAGGGCAGAGGAGGCAGCAACACCCCGCGTGGAGTGTGCACGGAGACCCTCCGGAACAACAGAACCAGACGCCCCATAGGCCAAAGTGATGCAGTCACAAAGCCAATGGGACAGACGCTGTTTGGAAAGCGGACGACCCAGCCGGGAATCTGAATAACAAACAAACAGCTGGGGAGTCAGTCTGATAGACCTGGTGCACTCTACATAAAGGGCCAGAGCGCGCACCGGGCACAGACTTCACTGTCTGCCTCTCATCCTCCTCACGGACATGCGGAGGAGGGAAGAAGGCCTGCAAGTCGATAGTCCTCGATCGAAAAGAACTGGTGATAACTTTAGGTACAAAGGCCGGATTAGGTCTAAGCGTAGCGCAACCTAAGTCCTCTCTGATTGCCAGGCACCCCGGGGTGCACCGAGAGTGCGCGGAGATCACTCACTCGTTTAGCAGAGCACAGAGCGAGAAGCAGAGCCGTCTTAAGGGAAAGCAACTTGAGAGAACACTGCTGTAAGGGCTTGAATGGGGGTTCACAGAGAGCGCCCAGCACCTTAGTCAGGTCCCATTGCGGAGCGCTCAGTCTGGCCGCCGGGCGCAGACGGCACGTACCCGAAAGAAAACGGCGAAGGAGAGGGTGGCTGAAAACCGTGTTTCCAGCAAAACCCTCATGACACGCAGAGATGGCCGATGCATATCCGCGAATGGTCGAAGGAGACCTATCCATATCAAAGAGATACTGCAGAAATGACAGAATCTCCTCCACAGGACAACACGAAGGGTCCGAGGTCCTCCGCGTGCACCACGA
>JACXGI010017361.1:0-14639 GCA_016801175.1 Esox masquinongy
CACTATGATAGCCCTGATAGTCCCTAACTGACTATGATGACCCTGACTATGTCTTTACCTATGATGACACTTACTAAGACACTATGATAGCCCTGATAGTCCCTAACTGACTATGATGACCCTGACTATGTCTTTACCTATGATGACACTTACTAAGACACTATGATAGCCCTGATAGTCCCTAACTGACTATGATGACACTGAATAAGTTACTTACTATTAGAAGTAAAGGGCATTAGCTCCTGTTTATCTCACAGAAGAAGACAAGCAACAGAGGATTAGTACTGGATGGGCCATGAATAGGAGGATATTAGGACTGCTCCCTAAATGGAACCCTATTCAATTCATAGAACATTACTTTGACCAGAGCCCTGAGTGCACCACCACAGGAATGGGCTGCCGTTTGGGACTGGGACGTTACTTTATTTTTATAACGCTCCCTTGTTTGTTTTGCTGTATATGACTTTGCTAATGTGATAATTACTGGTGGACAATATTGTTGAACTTTGGGAACCTGGGAACATTTAAATGTGTATATCAGACAACACAGCATATCTATTTAAAGTATTCCATATGTGTTTTTGTTGTTCTTTTTCATTTCTTCAATTAAGACCAAGCAGTTTATTTCACAACAAGGGATGTAAATAGTGTATAAGTATTACATTTTGGTAAAAAAAAAAAAAAAAACTTGTTACTGAAGCTTTTCATTTCAGGGCAGGGCAGTTGGAGTCAGTTGGACCTTTTTCATTGCTTTTAAAAAATTCTGTAAATGTGAATTCTAATTGATTAATTCTGGCTCACAGATAATGAATTTATTCTTATTCTTATTGATTGATTGATATTGATTATATTGTACTATATTCACTGATAATATTACAATAGTAGCTGTCTGATGTTTACATTTCATTGTTTTTTTCAAATCAAGTCAATTATTCAAGAAATGTCTTTCATGAAAACAATAAAACAATCACCGTTATGGCCTTTGAGTTTGCTGCAAACAGTTGTTAAGGCATGTAAAGGCTTTGGTGAACCAGGCTTCTCCACACTCTGTACATAGGTTCTTTATTAAAGACATTCAAACACATGACAGATATTCATAATACAACACGTTATTTTGTTTGTTCAGTTTAATGCTATTAATAGGTAATTTTTGTATTGAATCACTGTTATTGCGTTGCATTTTAAGGACTGGGGGGGTTTGGGTGGGGACTATGTGAGAGTGAGGTTTGCTTTTTCAGCATTAAAGATCCATTTTCAAAACTATGCCACTGTAAAAAAAAATACATGAATATGAACACTGAGGAAAAGTGATGATTAAAAAATGAACAAACTGACATCTGTTTATCTTGATTCATTCCTGTGTTGTGTCATTTATTACCTATATTTATACAGGGGAATCAAACCAGCCTGTGATGTCTCTTGAACTAGTCAGTTTAACACTCAGCATCCCAGTTGCTCCTCCTAGTTGGTGAGAGTGCATAGTAGGTCACTGACTGTTGTGTGCCAAAAAAGTTAGCTTAGCTGAGAGACGTTGGCAGGATGCAGTTGATGGTAACTACAATAAACCTTTAAATTATCTGCGATTTTATTAATCAATCAATTAATCAAATGTATTTATAAAGCCCTTTTTACATCAGCAGTTGTCACAAAGTGCTTTTACAAAATACCCAGCCTGAAACCCCAAGGAGCAAGCAACAACAATGTTGAAACAACAGTGTTGAAGCATTTTAGACCTTATTTAGGTCTTGTTCAAAATGTATAGTTTTGTTAACAGTAGCGACCATTGCTAGTTCTAATTTGGTGACTGAGATATTGTTTTGATATTATTGTCACACCAAATTACTAACATCAGCTCAGCCTTAGCTAATTGCGTACTTCAATGTGTTTTAGTATAGCAGCAGAAAGAATAGCAGCTAACAAACGAAACATCGACATAAGGACATTTTATTACAAAAAGACCACACGTAAGAATGATGTTTAACTTTACATAGCTATTTAGCCGGTTAGCTCTACACACCGTTGATAATGATTCTAGAAAATGTAGAAATAATTTACAAATACTGTACAGCAGTCGTTGGATACTTTGCCTTTAAACAGCATGGGTCAATGTAATATTTGTCAGGCAATAAATAACATAATTCACGTGATATATTTTTAAAAAGATTTTTGGGGGGTACAAAAAATGCAATTACATTTTTTACTTCATGGCATGGTAGATAAAAAATTGTTTTCCCTAAGAACGCTTCCCTGTCGATATAAATTAACCTTTTGGTTAGAAATCTGGTTACAAATCTACCAATCACTCACATTTTCTCAATTACACCATAAAATACAAATTACACATCAAGATGAAGTAGAATGTATCTTAAGTAATACAGTTAGGTCCGTAAATAATTGGACACTGACACAAGTTTTGTTATTTTGGCTGTTTTCCAATATACAGCTCTGGAAAACATTAAGAGACCACTGCAAAATTATCAGTTTCTCTGGTTTTACTATTCATAGGTGTGTGCTTGAGTAAATGTCACGCCCTGAGCCTGTCACACACCTGCACCTCCTCCACTCCCACACCTGTTCCTAATCCGCAATCACACACCTGCTCCCGCTTACCTCCTTACCCGCAGTATAACCACAGAGCCCTGTCAGTCTTTCCCTGCCGGATCATGGTCGTACTTCACACACGCTTCACAGCTATCTCCGAGTCTTCGTTACGTTTGGATCTCCCGTGTACCGACTCGTTGCCTGTCCCCCATTACTCTGCCTGCTCCCCGCCTGCACTTCTGCTGTCAGCCTGTGTGTCGACCTCCCGCCCGTCCCTGACGACCCTGCCTGTTCCCTACCTGTGCTTCTGCCGTCCGCCCGTGTACCGACCTACCGCCTGTTCCCGACTACTCTGCCTGTCTCCGGTCAGTACCTCTGCCTGTTCCAGTGTCGATCCCGATCTGCCGGATTCCGATCTCCCAACCCGTCTCTTCCCCCTTGCCCTTCCTATCCGCGTTTGGGTCCCTACTCCCGTCCGTGACAGTAAAATGAACAGTTTTGTTTTATTCTATAAACTACTGACAACATTACTCCCAAATTCCAAATACAAATATTGTCATTTAGAGTATTTATTTGTAGAAAATAACAACTGGTCAAAATAACCAAAAAAAGATGCATTGTTTTCAGACCTCAAATAATGCAAAGAAAACAAATTAATATTAAATTTTCAACAACAAAATATTAATGTTTTAACTTAGGAAGAGTTCAAAAATCAATATTTGGTGGAATAACCCCGATTTTTACTCATAGCTTTCATGCGTCTTGGCATGCTCTCGACCAGTCTGTCACATTGCTGTTGGGTGAGTTGGGGAACATTGTCAGAGCAGAAGGAAGCAGGTGTTCTTCCAGGATAACCTTGTAGTTGGCTTAATTCATGCGTCCTTCACAAAGACAAATCTGCCCGATTCCAGCCTTGCTGAAGCATCCCCAGATCATCACCGATCCTCCGCCAAATTTCACAGTGGGTGTGAGACACTGTGGCTTGTAGGCCTCTCCAGGTCTCTGTCTAACCATTAGACGACCAGGTGTTGGGCAAAGCTGAAAATTTGACTCATCAGAGAACATGACCTTACTCCATTCCTCTATGGTCCAATCCTTATGGTCTTTTGCAAACTTCAGCCTGGCTCTTCTTTGCTTCTCATTGATGAAGGGCTTTTTTCTAGCTTTGCATGACTTCAGACCTGCCCCTAGGAGCCTATTTCAAACCGTCCTCGCTGTGCACTTCACCCCAGCTGCTGTTTGCCATTCTTTTTGTAGGTCACTTGATGTCATCCTACAGTTGTTGAGTGACATTCGAATGAGTTGACAGTCATCTCGGTCAGTGGACAGTCATTTCCGCCCTCTGCCAGTCTGTAGCTTTGTTGTCCCCAATGTCTGTTGCTTGACCTTGTTCTTATGAACCGCCGTCTTTTACATTTTCAGGATGGAAGCAACCTGACACTCACTGCATCCCCCTGCCAGTAAAACCAGAATTGAACCCTTCTTTTCCTCACTCAAAGCTTTTCTTTTCAACTCTTTTGTCATGTTGAATAGTTATGTTTTTATTCAAATTACCTTTGAGGTACTACTTACACTGTTTTTGCCATCCAGCTGGTCCTATTGCAAGAGGATAGTGATGACCACAGCAGTGGTTTTTATACTTTTCTTCGTTAAATTAGATTTGGTTCAGGTAATTACCTAATCAGTACCTCATTAAGCAAAAAGGGGTGCCTGTATTGGAATTTAACAGACACTGGAATGGAATGGTTCCCATACATCTAGAGATGCTGATTTAAGAAAAATTGCGAGTGGTCTCTTAATTTTTTCCAGAGCTGTATATTTGATAATGAATATAATGAATAGGCTTAAAGTGCAGTCTCTCAGCTTTAATTTGAGGGTATTCACTTCCAAACTGGAAGAAGGGTTTAGGAATTACAGCTCTTTAATATGTAGCCCCCTCTTTTTCAAGGGACCAAAATAATGGACAATTGACTCAAAAGCTGTTTCATGGATAGGTGTGGGCTATTCCTTTATTTCTTCATCAATTAAGCAAGCAAAAGGTCTGGAGTTGATTCCAGGTGTGGTGTTCACATTTGGAAGCTGTTGCTGCAGTATTAGACTAAAGAACCAGCGTTTGTACACTGTTCAATGGGGGGCAGGGCCACTGGCAGTTATAGTATAGAGAGTATAGCGATATTGTTATTCACGTTGGCACCAACGACGTTAGGATGAAACAGTCAGAACATACAAAGCAGAACATAGCATCAGCGTGTAAACTAGCTAGAAAGATGTGTCGGCATCAAATAATTGTCTCTGGCCCCCTTCCAGCTAGGGGTAGTGACGAGCTCTACAGCAGACTTGCGCAACTCAGTCGCTGGCTGAAAACAGAGTTCCGTTGCAGGAGGTAGAGTTTGTAGATAACTGGCCCTCTTTTTGGGACTGTCCCAAAAATAGGGCCAAGCCTGATCTGTTGAAGAACGATGGACTCCATCCTAGCTGGAGTGGTGCTATTCTTTTATCTAGGAACATTGACAGGAGTCTCACTCCTATAGTCTCACCATGAAATAGGGTGCAGTTCAGGCCGCAGGCTGTTAGCCAGCCTGCTAGCATAGTGGAGTCTGTCGATAGCATAGCCAGAGTAGTCAGTATTGTTTTGCCTATTGCGACTGTGACTCATTCCAGGCTGAGAAAAGTTAAACAAGGTAGTGCTAACAATAGCAACCTTATTAAGATGAAGCCTTCCTCCACCTCGGTCATTAATAAAATGACTGTATTACCACGCATCTCAAAATGGGACTCAATGTTAGATCCCTTGCTCCAAAGGCAATTGCAGTAAATGAATTAATCACTGATCATAAACTAGATGTTATTGGCTTGTGTGAAACATGGCTAAATCCTGATGAATTCACTGCCCTAAATGAGGCCTCTCCTCCTGGCTATACTAGTGATCATATCTCCCGTGCCTCCTGAAAAGGGGGGGTGTTGCTAATATTTATGACAGTAAATATAATTTTACACTCTAACACATCGCTGGTATTCATTCTTTTGAATTTTTCTCATGAAAGCTAACCAGGCTGATAAATCGTTTTTCAGAGCTACTATTTACAGCCCCCTGGGGCATACACAATGTTCCTCAATGAGTTTTCTGAATTCTTGTCTAACCTTGTAGTCATGGCCAGATACTATTCTAATTTTTGGCAAATTCAATATTCATATGGAAAAGTCCAATGACCCTCTTCAAAAAGTTTTTGAAGCCATAATGGACTCAATGGGTTTTGTCCAATATGTCTCAGGTCCAACAGACTGCCACAATCATACCTTCAGACTTAATCCTTAGTCCTGTCACGAGAAATAGATAATGTAGATCTAATAATTATTCGCCATAATCCTGGAATATCGGACCACTGTCTTATTACATTTACCGTTAAAACAAGAAACCCACTTGCACCCCAAACTATGACTTAATATAAATTCTCGGACTACAAATAGATTTCTTGATATTCTTCCAGGCTCACTCTTCGATAACAGAGTAAATAAATCTGCAAAAGATCTAATTGAGGATCTAAACTCAACACTACGAATTACTCTAGATATGGTTGCACTACTAAAAACAAAAGAAATACGCAACAAGAAACTCGCTCCCTGGTACACAGACAATACAAGAGCACTCAAGCAAGCCTCCAGAAAATTGGAGCGAAAGTGGCGCTCCACCAAGTTGGAAGTATTCAGACTAGCCTGTACAGACAGTACACTACAATACCGAAAAGCACTCACGTCTGCTTGATCAGCTTATTTCTCCAACCTGATTGAGGTGAACAAAAACAATTCAAAATTTCTCTTTTGATACAGTTGCAAAGTTAACAAAATGGCAATGCTCAACAAGTTAAGTGGGTCATCACTTCAGCAGTAATGAATACATGAATATATTTTGAAAAGATCATCACAATTAGAAAACAAATAACTGACTGCTCCTTAAATAGGTATAATCCTCAAAATCTCAGTTGTCCTGAGAATACCCAGAACTTCTCTGACCTGGTGTCAATGGGGACACTTGAATTTTTGACCCTGTATCGCTCGACACGTTCACTAAATTAGTAATGAGTTCTAAACCTACAAATTGTCAACTAGACCCGATTCCAACAAAACTACTTAAGGAGCTACTTCCTGTGCTAGGTCAGCCAATGTTGAATGTAATTAATTGCTCCCTATCTGCCGGATGTGTACCAAACTCACTAAAAATAGCGTAAATAAAGACTCTTCAGAAAAAATCTAATCTGGATCCAGATATATTAAACAATTATAGGCCAATATTGAACCTCCCGTTCCTCTCAGAAATCTTAGAAAAGTGTGTTTCCCAACAACTGAATGCCTTCCTGAAGACAAATAACACATATGAAATGCTCCAGTCCGGATTCAGACCCCATCATTTCACTGAGACTGCACTCATGAAGGTAACAAATGACCTTCTAATGGCCTCAGACAAAGGTTCTGCATCCGTTCTGTTGCTTCTTGATCTTAGTCCTGCTTTTGACACTATTGATCACTCCCTTCTCTTAGAGAGACTGGACACCAATTTTGGCTTACGTGGACACATTTTAGCCTGGTTTAAATCTTATTTCCCTGACAGATATCAGTTCGTATGTGTGGATGGCATATCCTCTGACAAATCAAAGGTATGTTTTGGTGTTCCTCAAAGCTCGGTTTGGGGCCCATTATTGTTCTCACTATATATGCTGCCTCTGGGTGATATCATCCAGAATCACAATATCAATTTTCACTATTAGGCTGATGACACACAGTTGTATATTTCGATGAAACGTGGATAAGCCCCAAAATTAGCTACTTTGGAAGCATGCGTTTCAGATACTAGGAAGTGGATGACGGAGAACTTCTTGCTTTTAAACTCAAGAAAAACAGAATGCTTGTTTTAGGACACAAGAAACAAAGAGATTTGTTGGCAGATCTTACAGTGAACCTCGACGGTTGTATGGTCATATCCCAAAAAACTGTGAGAAACTTTGGCGATACCCTTGACCCTGATCTCTTCTTTGATGAACATATAAAATATATCTCAAGAGCTGCTTTTTTCCATCTTCGGAACACTGCAAAAATCTGAAACATTTTATTAAAAACTGATGCAGAAATATTAATCCTTGCTTTTGTTTCTTCTAGATTAAATTGCTGTAATGCTCTTCTCTCCGGTTACCCTGATGAATCAATAAATAAACTTCAATTAGTGCTGAACACGGCTGCTAGAATCCTAACTAGAACTCCAGTACATGCCTCTTTACAATGGCTGCCTGTTAAGGCTAGGGCTGATGTTAAGGTTTTATTGTTAACCTATGAAGCAATACATGGCCTTGCTCCTACTTACCTCACTGAAATGATCCAGCCATACCTACAGTACCTACAAGTAACCTACATGCAAGATGCAGGCCTTCTAATTGTACCTAGAATTTCTGAAAAAACAGCTAGAGGCAGGGCTTTCTCATATAGAGCTCCACTATTGTGGAATGATCTATCAATTAAGGTTAGAAAAGCAAGACTCAGTGCAAACTTTCAAGTGTCTACTAAAGACTCATCTCTTCAGCACGGTCTATGATTAAGTGTAGTCTGGCCCAGGGGTGTGAATGTGACTTATACAGAATGGCTTGATACTGTCCACCCTTGTTGTCTTGCCAGTTGGGCTCTCATCTCCACTGGGATGCCCTCCCTCCAATGCCATTTGGGGGCGGAGTCACTGGCTTGTTGTCTCTCCGTTGCGCCCATTGTGCAATTAGGGTGAACTCTGCTGGCAATATTCAGCCCTCATTTCAGGGTGGTTGCGGTTGGTGGGTGTCCCTTTGGCTGATGCTTGGCAATGTGGGTGAATTGATTTCCTGCCTGTTGGGCCCTGTCCAGGGCCTCCCCCGGGTAGGGCCACAGTGTCACTTGACCCCCCTGTCTCAGCCCCAAGGTTTTACGCTGCTATATTAATGTACCGTGGGGAGTAGGGTCAGTTCCCCTTCTCCACTGGAAAACCTTGTAAACCTAAGGAATGCACTCTCTAAATTTTCTTGTCTTCTGCTCTGTTCAAACTTAGGAGGACATGAGGTCTTGGCCCACACCTCCCGAGTACCAGGCTCTAAGACTTGTTGTTGCCACTGTCCAAAGTCCTCCTGGCTGTGTTGTAGATCAAGACGTTACCTGACGATTCCAGCTGCCAGTCTGATAATCACCCCCCTCCCTCCCCCCTCGGTTGTCCCTGTCCTTGTCCATCTGGTCATGCTTCTGACCTGGATTAAGTTTCATAGTCTCTGGACACAACCCAAATGCATTTACTAATTATTACAACTTGTAATCTTAAATTGTTCACCCGGCACAGTCAGAAGAGGACTGGTCACCCCACTGAGCCTGGTTCCTCTCTAGGTTTCTTCCTAAATTTCGGCCCCTGTTAGGGAGTTTTTCCTAACCTCTGTGCTTCAACATTATTGTTGTTTGGTCTTTGGGGTTTCGGGCTGGGTGTTTTGTAAAAGCACTTTGTGACAACTGCTGATGTAATTCACATTTGGAAGCTGTTGCTGTGAACCCACAACATGTGGTCAAAGGAGCTCTCAGTGCAAGTGAAACAGGCCATCCTTAGGCTGCTGTTACGCATGCAGGTACCCTGTATGCGCGTTTGTGTTTTTCCCCTCCTGCCGTTTCCCCAGGTGTCCCTTATGTTCCTGATTGTGCTCGTTGGTGTTTCCCACCTGGCAGTCATGAGTGCATCGCCTGACTGCTGAGGTGGACCAATCAGTGGACACTCCTCCAAATTGCACCACCTGTTCCTTTTTCCATTACCCAATCACATCACACATCCTTGGTTTAAAAACTCAATCAGTTGGTTTTCCCAGAAAGACTCTTTTGATTTACCCCACATGGACATAGACACTCTTGAGATACATACCTTTTTTGAGAGACAGACACTTTGTTCATTCATACATCACTTAGTTTAGCGCATACATCTCACTTTGTCCTGTTTCATGTGAGTATGTATTGCTGTGGTTGTGGTCGTTTGTTCTCACTGTTCATTTACACTACACTAATTTGCATGAGTTTTATGTTACGGGTCTCTGTACCATCCACCTTAGACTGCTAGAGCCACAGGGTTCGTAACAGCTGCAAAAAAAAAAAATCTGTCAGAAATAGCAGTGTGATGGCATGGACATGCATGGCTTCCAATGGCACTGGGTCACTAGTGTTTATTGATGATGTGACAGAAGACAGAAGCAGCCGGATGAATTCTGAAGTGTATAGCGATATATTTTCCGCTCAGATTCAGCCAAATTCAGCGAAGTTGATTGGACGGCGCTTCACTTTACAGAATGACTCAAAACATACTGCGAAAGCAACCCAGGAGTTTTTTAAGGCAAAGAAGTGGAATATTCTGCAATGGCCGAGTCAATGACCTGATCTCAACCCAATCGAGCATAAATTTCACTTGCTGAAGACAACTTTAGGCAGAAAGACCCACGAACAAATAACAACCCCTTTTGTTCAACCCCTTGAATTAAAGCTGAAAGTATGCACTTCAATTGCATTCCGGTTGTTTAATTTCAAATCCGTTGTGGTGGTGTACAGAGCCAAAATATGAAAATTGTGTCAGTGTCCAAATATTTCCAGACCTAACTGTATGTCCCTACTCAACGGTGTAGGTTTGTATTGTCTATTGGGGATTGGGGGTCAGGGTCAAGGATCCCAGGATTTTCAATCTTTTCTAGTGGAATGACTTTGACCTGTCTGTTAAATTGGGTCATGACATCACAGATATGGTGTCCTCTTCTGCCAGAAAAAAACATTTTGGAGCCTTTCTCAGGAAATTCTTAAATTTTTAAATTGTTACATCTGAAGCGACCGTCATGGTCGACCGTCATGGTTGCCTCTAGCTCTGTACCTCTGCCATCTTAGGAACCCTCCATCTCTTCCCAGCCTGTCTCTAGCTCTGTACCTCTGCCATCTTAGGAATCCTCCATGTCTTCCCAGCCTGTCTCTAGCTCTGTACCTCTGCCATCTTAGGAACCCTCCATGTCTTCCCAGCCTGTCTCTAGCTCTGTACCTCTGCCATCTTAGGAACCCTCCATCTCTTCCCAGCCTGTCTCTAGCTCTGTACCTCTGCCATCTTAGGAACCCTCCATCTCTTCCCAGCCTGTCTCTAGCTCTGTACCTCTGCCATCTTAGGAACCCACCATCTCCCCACATGTCCCAGCTAGCCTCTAACCCTTGTAATCACATAGCAGAAGGTCAACAGACTAGCAAACAGAACAACAAAAAGGCTGTCGCCCCGGGCAGGGTATTTCTAGACTCAGTTTGCTCCCACCTGTAATGAACAAACTTTGACCCCCTAACTAGAAATCCATAAATATTATACACTCACCTATTGGATATTGCATTATCTTGTATGCTCACCACACATTATACTGTATCTAACTGTACATCAACTTTGTTTAGATTTACAGCCTAGGGGTATCTATTGTTGTGGGGGGGGATCTACTGTATTGGTACCATTGCAGCATTGGTTAGATTCTTTTGCTGTTTTAGCCCACTCTCTCCTCTATCTATCAATCAATCAATCAAATTTATTTAGCAGTTGTCACAAAGTGCTTTTACAAAACACCCGGCTTTAAACCCAAAGGAGCAAACAAGTGGTGTTGAATTTCAGTTCGGCTAGGAAAAACTCTCTTTCCCGTTTTCTCTGTCTTTTCAAATAAAGCATATATATATATATAATACATTTTTATATTCATATTTTTAAAGTGATTTTAGCATACACCCTTATCCAGAGTAACATAAACTGAGTGGATTCATACTTTTATTTTAATTCTTGTCCCCTTTAGGGTTTGAACCCAGAACCCTGGTTTTGTGCTATGCTACGTTCGGAAATGCACATGAAACCAGTTAGGATGTGCTGTTCCTATATGTTGTCTACTAATAGCATCTTAATAAGTAAAATTGTTTGTAAATGTAAATGTACCTAACTATTGAAGTTCCTTTAGATTCTGACTGAGGTGCATTGCGATTTTAAAATCCAACAGAAACAAGGGGAACTGCTGAATACATAACCACTACATTACAAGGACATACATTTTTATAGCATTTTATTTCAGTTAAAGAATATTATTTGCACATCAAAGAAGATTGTGCATTTGTTCCCAGAGGACAGGGAAACTGAAAGCACTCATTAAGACACTTATTTTGAAAGCGGTCAGACCATTCATAAAGCTACTGTCGGTAAATCAACGCTAGTGATTAATTGTCTGCATGTACCAGACTTGCTCACATTGAGATGTATTCCATAGAGGGATATAATATCCAAGCAGCGCTGTTTGATGACATACATCTGTATTAATGAGATCGTGCTGCAGTCCACAGGCTTCTTCCCCAATGTCATGCTATACTCTACATGGTACAAAACCATTGAACCAGAACATCACAGGCCTTATACCAGAACCATGGTCAGAACTGGTGCACTAAATAGAATCCAGGGCACCATTAGGACCACAATCCATCTCTTCAGGGTCTCTGTGGAGAAATGTGAGTCTGTCTCCTGCTGTGTATGGAGGCTGTTAATATACAGCCTCTGTGGCATTCTGCAACAGTCCATTCTTCAGGTCCTTATTGACCTTGAGCATAATGTTGCTTCCCAGCAGACTAATGCTGCCATTAGAAACCCGCTGGCCAGCCAACCATCTGCCTGTGGTATCATACCAGCCCTCCTCTACTTCCTCTCTCCTCTCCAAGCCTACACACTCGCCTATACTCCCCCCTCCCCTCATATTTCATTACCTCACTCCTCTTCCCGAACCTCTTCCCTATCCTCTCCTCCCTTGTCCATACGACTCCCAATCCCCACTTCATAACCATTACTGCAAAGAGCTCAGCCAAATCTGAAAAACACTTTTTATGCCTTCACTCGCTGAGCCTTACTTCACAAAAGACCTTGAGCTTCATATTAAAGCTTGATGCATATGCATATTAGAATATGTTTTTCCTGAATTACAAGTTAAGGGCAATAATGTATGAATATCAGAACTATTTGGTTGTTGATTAAACAAAATGAGAGGAAAAAGATTGCAATTTTAAAATGAGGAAAAATGAGGCCTGTATTTCCATTCACTAGACTGCACCTCTGAAATATTAGAACTATATCCAAGGCATTAAGGCAATTCCAGCATGCTTATTGAGGACAAGAGGACCTTGTGGGGGTTATGTGCCTGACAGCAGAGCTACATGGACTGCATTGCAATTGGCATCCCATTCCCATTATATAGAACACAACCCTAATGGAACTATATTAAATACAAATAGTACAGTACCATAATAGAACCATATTTAGTACATATAGTACAGGAACCCTATTAACTACATATAGAGCACAACCCTAACTGAACCATGTTAAATACATATAGAACATAACCCTAATGGAAACCATATTTACTACATATAGTACAGTACCCTAATGGAACCCTATTTACTACATATAGTCCAGTACCCTAATGGAACCCTATTTACTACATATAGTCCAGTACCCTACTGGAACCATATCACCTACAAATAGTACAGTACCCTAATGGAACTATATTAAATACAAATAGAACACAACCCTAATGGAACCATATTTACTACGTAAAATACACTACCCTAATGGAACCATATTTACTACGTATAATACACTACCTTAATGGAACCATATTAAATACATATAGAGCAAAACTCTAACGGAAAACTGTTTACTACATACAGTACAGTACCCCAATGGAACCATACTAAATACATATAGAGCACAACCCTAATGGATCCCTATTTATTACATAGTACAGTACCCTAATGGAACCATATTAAATACATATCGAACACAACACTAATGGAACAATATTTACTACATATAGTACAGTACCCTAATTGAACCATATTAAATACATATAGAACATAACCATAATGGAACCATATGTGCTACATATAGTACACTACTCTAATGGAACCATAAATACATATAGAACACAACCCTAACAGGACCCTAATTACTACATATAGTACAGTACCCTAATGGAACCATATTAAATACATATAGAACACAACCCTAATGGAACAATATTTACTACATATAATACACTACCCTAATGGAACCATATTAAATACATATAGAACATAACCCTGATGGGAACCATATTTACTAGATATAGTACACTACCCTAATGGAACCATATTTACTACATATAGTACAGTACCCTAATGGAACCATATTAAATACATATAGTACACTACCCTAATGGAACCTTATTTAATACATATAGTACACTACCCTAATGGAATCCTATTTACTACATATAGTACAGTACCCTAATGGAACCATATTAAATACATATAGTATACTGCCCTAAGGGAACCATATTAAATACATATAGAACATAACCTTAATGGGAACCATATGTACTACATATAGTACAGGACCCTAATGGAACCATATTAAATACATGTAGAACATAACCCCAATGGGAACCGTATTAACTACATATAGTGCACTACATATAGTAAATACATATAGAGCACAACCCTAACGGAACCCCGTTTACTACATATAGTACAGTACCCTAATGGAACCATATTAAATACATATAGAACATAACCTTATTGGAACCATATTAAATACATATAGTACACTACCCTAATGGAACCATATTTAATACATATAGTACACTACCCTAATGAAACCATATTTCCTACATGTAGTACACTACACTAATGAAACCCTATTTACAACATAGAGCTCCGGAAAAAATTAAAAGACCTGTGCAGCTTTTTCTTTCCTTTCCAAAAAAGTCGAAAAGGAAGGTTTTGAATGACAAAAAGAAGGGTTAAAATTAAGAGACCACTGCAAATTCAACGCTTCTGTTCCTCACTCAAATTTCCTTTTCAACTTTTTTGGAAAGGAAAGAAAAAGGTGCAGTGGTCACTTAATTTTTTCCAGAGCTGTATAGTACACTACCCTAATGGAACCATATTAAATACATATAGTACACTACCCTAATGGAACCAAATTAAATACATATAGTACACTACCCTAATGGAACCAAATTAAATACATATAGTACACTACCCAA